>NW_021035109.1:0-17086 GCF_004153795.1 Camellia sinensis
GAAAACGAGACAGACTCGTTGGAATAGGTCATAGACATGGTGTCTGTACTAGCCCATCCATCTCTTATTCCATCATCCGAGTACATCCGCCTATCCAGTACTAACTTCTATACACTAGTTCCCTCCTTTATGGCATTCTCGTGGTTTACTATGTGTTTCATTCGTTTACACTTTAAGTTTTCAAGTGGTCAATATATGGTCAATGTTCAAATATAACAGTAGACTTCAACTTTAAGTTGCCCCCAAAAACAACATGCTACCATTTCAGACTATTATTTCACGTTCTCAATCACTCTTTGATCTACCCTAATGTTATGGAGCCTTCACTTAATACCACAGTATGGGGACTAAATACGTTGCCTGAATGTATTGGGAAGGAATTTTTGAGATTTTTTCCTAAAAACAATTGTTACAAACCGAAAAAAACAAAATCCCAACAAAAATAATCACATCAACCCCTAATTATTTCACTTTTCTCTTCTTTACACTTCAATTACCCCCATACAATATACGCACAGATTTCAGTGCAAATAACTACTCAGCAAAAGTTCCAATCATGATTGCACGGGTAAGTTCTTTCATTGGTCTCAGTTGTCGGAAAGATAAGCAATAACTTCCCATTCGCATTACAACACATCCCCAAAACTTATACACCAAAATACCAAAAACACATCCAACACTGATAAGTAAAACCCTGCGCATAGCAGCACAACGAAGTTCTTCAACTTCTTAGTAAAGCAGATCTCTCTTCTCAGTTCCGATCAACTGAGCCCTTCTGGGCACTAAATGACAAATGATACACAATTTGAAGAGAAATCCTACAAATCTTCTGTAATATCCACCCTTATCCCAAAAACTACGGACTTCAGCACATTGTTTCTTCCATCACTACAAGCTTCAATTTTCTGCTGCCATCAAACAAATAATTCCATCTTGCTAACAATCATCCCCAAAAACAAACTGTCAAGCAAAACTCACATTAACAGTTTAGCAAAGTTCTGGTCTCTTAAGTTGTAGGGCAAGTACTCAATGATCTTAGTACTCATATACTCTTGAAAGTAAAATCAATATAGTCATCATAATAATACATACAATAAGTCATCACCAAATACTGTTTTAATAAAAATCTGACTTACATGAATCCATAATATACAAAAGCAAAAACCACGAGGCATCTGACTCCAAAAGCTTCCAATAACCAAAAAATCCATATTCACATACCCTCCTGTACTAAAAGCCTAATGTCTTATCACATGTCTGCTGGTTAACTTCAATTAATGATATTCCGGATCTAACAATCTTGGAAAAATACTTTAGCACCCTGTAACTGATCAAATCAGGTCTCAATACCAAACACCACACGTAATTGATATTCTTAACAGTTACCTTGTTCAACTTCACGGTATCAAGCACATTTTAGTCTCAAAGGAGCCATGCTTCTCTAATTACAAAATCAAAACAGATGCGCTACCCTCATGGCGACAGTCTAAAGGTCTCCCTATAATATCTTTCTTATCTA
This sequence comes from Camellia sinensis, assembly GCF_004153795.1. NCBI lineage: Eukaryota > Viridiplantae > Streptophyta > Magnoliopsida > Ericales > Theaceae > Camellia > Camellia sinensis. The sequence goes on from NW_021035109.1 coordinate 1,520, forward strand.
GAGTCCCAGTTCATTTCAATTCTTCAGTTCAGTTTACTGGTAGCCATTCGTTAAGATCACTTTGAAATGCTGTGTTTCCACTTGTCGATCACTATTCACTACGATAGAATTCGATCCTCATCTCATACTCAATCCACCTGTTGCAAATATTTTTTCCAGGAAAAACGTCTGGAATCTACGTCACCAAAAAGCTTGACTAGGATACAATCTACATCATTAACAAATCATCTAGGGACACTATCGTTACGTACAGAACACAATATCCTTTACACCCTTTCTAATAATTTACAGCTATTTCACTGACAGAAAATCAAATACGGAGGAGGTACTACTCCACCCATTAAACACCAAATTCAGTTTCAAAAATAGACCAGCGGTGGCACTGCGAAAACAACTTTGCTTGGTCACACAGTCAAAGGGCATGATATTTTTTAACCAATCCATCCCCAATATTACGTCAAAAGGATCAATGTTCAATGCAGTAAATCAATAAAACAGATGCATATCCCTAACTAATACATTTCACTATCGGCTACATATAGCAACATGTCATGGATCCCCCTACGGTGATGATACGGCTAGCAGACAGTTCATAGCTTCTAAGCTATTCCAATTTTTTCTCGAAAAGCATGCACACATTCATGAAGCGTAGACCCCGAATCAATCAAGTACAATGCATTTTGCGTACACACACTAGAAAATATTCTTGACAACAAACAATTTCATGGGCTGTCTCGTAATTCTTGCACATCTCCCACAATGCTTAAGAATATAAAGAAACTCGGTTTTTTGCATAGTACTAGTGCAACACCTCTGGCCCTTGCCTTCACAGCGCTCTTCCCGAGTAAGCTTTAGGGTTAGGTTTGGTTAGGAGCACTTTGATGCAGTGGTCCAGCCAGCGGCTGCAGCTTTGCTAATTGCCTTTGAGGAGCAGAAGGGCAATCTTTAACCATGTGCCACCTTGCCACACTGTAACAGGCTCCTAGATCACATTCCTGTAGCATAACCCTCTTGTGCTTTACTTGCCCACATCTTCAGAACAATGTTTGTGTAATGAATCCACTCCCTTCTGCTGGGCGTGTATCATCTCCCCTGTATTCTTTTGTTTCTGTGGTGGCATGAGGTTGTGCTTGCCTTTTCTTAAATTTGAAAACCCGCCTTTTTCCATGCCATTCAGTTTGTTGTGTTCAGATTTTTCACTGCTGCAATGTTCGACTCGGCCATCCAGATGCCCGGCTCGGAAAAACACCAACAAAAAGTCCGTAATTCCTCAAAAAATTTATACCGCACAGCTATTACACATTACGACCACCTTCAAATTTCTGGCCTTCTTATATCAAATTCCCACCAGGTGTGCGGGCATATTACGGCACAGGTTCAGTAAATTGCGTTTCATATCTGCAACTGAACATGTGCCCATGCTTCAGTTGTTCAAATTCATGCACTCCTATCCCTGACACACTGCGGGAAGTACTGTCAAAGAATGAACTCCTTGAAACTGGCCCAAGTCATAATAGTCCTTTACACGGATTAACATCCAGCGCGAGCCTTCTGCACTCTTCTTGTAGGGGTAAGTAATGCTAACAATACCATATATTTACGACTTCTGAGCACTGAAACACTTCAAATAGTTTCTCTTATATCACAGAGACTCCACAGCTTCAGCTTTTAACTGGTTCAAGGCCTCCCTGAATAAGGAATGCTTGGTTTCAGTTTTGCTAACTTCTGAGGGTCAGAAGCAATAATATCCCACATCATTCACATAACATTAGTTCCGGCGTACCGGAGGAGGAGGATGGTGGGTGCTCCGCGTTGGTTTTGAGTTGTTTTCAATTAGCAGTTTCAGTTCTGTATCATTCTTTCCACATTCTTTCCATCTCTTGCTTTAATCATAGTCATTGAGGACTCAGTTTCATTTGCATCTTGTCCATTTCTACTTATAAGCTAGTTTATAACGGTTTTAACATAAGCCAGTCATTTGTTTCACAGTTTTAACACAATTAACAGATATTCAGTGGACCAAGACAAACCATCCACACTTTCATGCTCATGATGTGATGGCGGAGAAGCGCTTCCAGCCCGACCTATATACTATCAACCGTGTCTCTTCTCCTACTATCACAATTCAAACCCCATCCTAATACTTTTCTTAGGACACCCTATATACTCATTTGGACACGTTTGCGGTAGCTATTAACTCGTGGTAACCTGGTCATCTGAATAGCCACTCTGTCACGACCCAAAACCGTCCCTATGGGTATTTAGTACCTGTAGACACCCGGCACTAACATCCGAGTACTCTACCGTAAGGCCTCTTAACAGTAATACAGAAACACAGATACAGTGCCCTGCGGAAGCCAAGTACAGTAATTAAAACAATGTCCAATGAGCGTGACAGTCTGTATGCCAAAAAGATTTCATGCATTCATACATAAACAGTTACAGGAATGCATTCCGGTCTGTAACAAAATCAAGTACCTGGGGTCTATACAAAAATTATACCAATCAACATACAGGGACCTAATCCCTTGATAACGGTACGGGTTAAAACAGTCAGTCTATACAGAACAGCAGACAGTATGGAGACAGGCGGGGGAAAAAACAAACAAAACACCCCCAACAAGCATGGCAAACTCGGCGAACTCGCGAGTGAGCACAAAGGCTGGCTTTACCAAAACTGGAGTTACCCTGACCTCCTAAGCTCCCGATTCTGGTGCCTGTATCCACCTACATATTATATGCAGCTATGAGCTAAAGCCCAGTGAATAACAGTAATGCGTAAAGGGGTTTAGAATGAATGTCCTTACAGTAATGAAAACAGTTCAATTTCAACCCAGATTTCAGATTGTTCAGATACATAAACAGTCATATGTCGGTACATCCATTAGCATAACCAGAACAGAGGTCTTAAAAGACCGAACAGTAATGATGCCACTCATCATAGTAAAACAGTAGTGGTTTCCACGAGGGAACCGACAGAGAATTCTGTCCGTGGGAGTAACGAGTAACAGTAAACATTAGGTACTAAGGATGCCACAGTTACATTTCAGAAATAAAGGACATAACATTCATTCAGTAAATAATACCAGTTCAGTAAAACAGTTCAGTTCGTATTCAAAAGATAATAGATTGAACATATCTTTACACATTTTACTACACAGTTCGGGCCACAGTAGCTAGAGCGCTGCTCTCCAGTCGCCAACACCTACACCATGTTAACAGTATGAACACACATTAAGCTACAATGTTGGGGCAATTATTTTTATAACTTTAACTCCTAATTTGCCTTGGTGTGTTCTACAACATTTATCCCTCATCTAAAATGCCTTAAACTACCCTTAAAGAACTGCCTAGGATGGGATGAGGATGCAAAATGCACATTTTAAAAGCATTTTCAGGATTTTCAGAAAAACATGAGTCATCCGCTCGAGCTCACGTTTGCCGGCCGCGGGGTCGAGCGTACAGGCCAAAACAAAAGGTACACGCTCGAGCACGCAAACTTTCCCGCGAGCGTACTGTAATAGTACTTGGTGGGTGAAATTCCGCCGACGCACGCTCGAGCTTGAGACAAACTACGGCTCGAAGCCCACATCCTGCGACGCTTTCAGACCATAGCGACAGTAAAATACAGTGCAGAAGAGCTGGATGCTCGGATTTCTACCGCTCGAGAGCGTCACGTCCTAACGCTCCTCGCACGTAAGTGGAAATCTGGAAACACACCAGATTGCACCTCCAAGCTCAACTCAAGTAAAAATAGCATCAAAAACCCGATCCTCTTGGCTCATTTCTGGAAAAACATTTATAAAACACCATAGAATAACATTCCCAGAAACTCAATTTGAGAAATCAAGCCCCAAGGGGTTTAATCAAACTCCAATTTCAAACCATTTCAAAGACATGACTGAACATAATGCAAGAATGCATGAATTCAAATCAGCTTTGAAGCCCACTTGAGCTCTAAGAGCCATAAGTGCTTTCAAACATGGTGAAATCATGGACTTATTACACATTGTTTTTCTATGATACATGCATGTAGACAGTCACTTGCCATGAAAATTTAACTCAAGGCGTCTACAATACATACATGCATGCAAGGGTGAGGCTTCAGATGCGTAGCTCAAATGAGCTCAAAAATCTTTCAAAACATGATAGCAACATGAATACAACAACATTATGCACATGCATGCAACATTCGAGCTCTGATGTCAACATGTAAGAACTAACACATGCCTTAATCACTAGAAGGCTCAATGAATCATGCAAGAGCAATCTTAAGGACAACATATGAGGGAGTTTAAAAATCACCTAAGTCTTGAATGCAAGATAACAAGCTCAACTATGCAATCTTAAGCTTTAAACGCGTTCTAAGTTTACCAAGCACTACAAGCCTTAAAACTCTCAAGAACAAAAGAGCTGCATATACTCTCTAACTTGGCTCGCGTTGATAAAAGTAAGAGGCAGGTTCTTTCATGAGTAAACTGTTAGTTACTAAAGCAGTAGCGAGAAGCTTCAATCATTGATTAGTGTAACTAGAGAGAGCCCCACTGTAAGATGTGCAAAATGTTTAATTAAACGTCCAACTCCTTCAATTAGGCTTTACTTTTACATCTAATTTATTATCATAACTTCTCATCATTGTTTTCAGATAATTATACTAGTAATAATCAACATTACATTGCTACAGTGAATCATTAATAACATCAATCGAATTTCGGATCTCGGCCGCGATAAGCCTTCCAATTAGCAGTCTAAACATATAAGCCGTCTCTATAGAAGCAGGATAATCATACAGTCAATAACAGAACTTAGAATGCATATTCAAACAGAGTGTATTCATTTAATTCAGTTCTTAAAAGTTTTCGGTCAGATCAGTTCAGTACTTTAATCAGTTCAATTATCAGTCTATGTTATCAGTCCCGTTAGCGAGTAAATCGGTAATCAATCGGTCATTAATCAGTAATCAGTATGAGGGTTGTTACATGAAGGTACCTTATAGGGGCAATTGGCAATGACCTACCTCAGCAATGTCTTACCTCATGCTGATATGGGAATCTTCCCATTCTTTTCGGTTGAACTACAGGTACTACTTTTCTCCCTGACTGTGGTCGTAGCTTTCCCTATTCTCCAACAGGGTGACAGACTAGGTTGGTTCAGTATCCAGAATTTAGGTGCATACATATGCTATCTCAATCTATGGGGCTGCCATACAAATTTCAAGCCGAGGATATACCTCTGGGTATTTAAACCAGATTTTAGTCTCGGAAATCCCGAACCTTTGCGGTCTAGGCAAGAGCATTCGAACTCTAGTTTCCACCGTCTCAGTTGGTCTCCTAGGAACTCACCGCAAACACAGGCAGGTGGTTATACTAGACCACCAGAAGTCATTCGGGCAGGACAAACACCAAAGGAATTGCATCTTCAGAGGATTTAAGGTCTCCTAGACCAAGAGTGCACAAGATAGTGCGATGAAATGTAAGTAAAATGCAAGTACGATGCGTAAAACAGTGCAAATGATGATGCAGGATTTAAGGTTTCCTTAGACCGAAGGATTTAAGGTCTCCTAGACCAGACAATAAAACAGATACGATGCAATGGATGTAATAGATGTGATGCAATAGATAATAGATGCGATGCAATAGAGAGTACAATAGATGTAAAATGGTGACATATGCCAACCACGCTGGACTCGTGAGTGGAGGAAGAACAAAGAAAACAAATTAGGAGCGCGTTCCACGCAACCTAAGATAAATTCCAAATACACTGAAATCGTGTGAGGAATGGGAGGCTCCAATCACGCTGAAATCGTGAGAGGAGGTCCAAAAACAACCCGCCCAGTGCGTCTACAATGTAACCTGGGATAAATTCCAAACACACTGAAATCGTGTGAGGAAAAGAACACTCTAACCACGCTGAAATCGTGAGACGAGGTCCGAAAACAACCGCTCAAGTGCGCGCACAATGCAACCTAAGATAAAATCCAAACACGTTGAAATCGTGTGAGGAAAATAATACTCTAACCACACTGAAATCGTGAGAAGAGGTCCGAAAACAACCGCTCAAGTGCGCGCACAACGCAACCTGAGATAAAATCCAAACACGCTGAAAAAGGAACGGGACACTCAAACCACGCTGAAATCGTGAGAGGAGGTCCAAAAACAGCCCGCCCAGCACGTCTACAACGCAACCTGGGATAAATTCCAAACACGCTAAAATCGTGTGAGGAAAAGAACACTCTAACCACGTTGAAATCGTAAGAAGAGGTCCGAAAACAACCGCTCAAGTGCGCGCACAACGCAACCTGAGATAAAATCCAAACACGCTGAAATCGTGTGAGGAACGGGACACTCAAACCACGCTGAAATCGTGAGAGGAGGTCCAAAAACAGCCCGCCCAGCGTGTCTACAACGCAACCTGGGATAAATTCCAAACACGCTGAAATCGTGTGAGGAAAAGAACACTCTAACCACGTTGAAATCGTGAGAAGAGGTCCGAAAACAACCGCTCAAGTGCGCGCACAACGTAACCTGAGATAGATTCCAAACACGTTGAAATCATGTGAGGAAAAGAACACTCTAACCACGCTGAAATCGTGAGAAGAGGTCCAAACAACCCGCCCAGCGCGTCTACAACGCAACTTGGGATAAATTCCAAACACGCTGAAATCGTGTGAGGAAAAGAACACTTTAACCACGCGAAAATCGTGAGAAGAGGTCAGAAAACAACCGCTCAAGTGCGCGTACAACGCAACTTGAGAAAGTCCCGGAGGACAACAATCCCAAACGCTGCTCAGCGTAAAAGGATAAACAATAGATAACACAAGATGCAAATAAAATGCCCTTAAAGGTGTTCACGACAATACAATGAGTAGAAGAGTGCATAACAATGTGGGTGGAAGGGTGCATAACTTTGAAGCAGGCTTGATCTTGTACTTGAGGTAGAGGCACACTCATACTTCGGAGCATTGACAAAGCCTGAAGAGGTGCATCCGAAGCACAATCACTGAATTTGTTGAAGATGAAACACACTCAGATGCTTCCCTTTTTTCTCTTTTCTTTTGCTTTGCAGTCCGGAACCCATGTAGCTTCAGATAGGTCCTGGTTTTACTGTTCTCACGTGACCTGGGTTGAACCCTGTGTTCTCACGTGACCTGGGTTGAACCCTGCGGTTTTTGAAAGAACAAAATCTTGTTTTGCACAAATGCGGAGAACGGCACGGCACTCTGATCACAAAATGATTTTTTTGAAAGTGAGAGGAGTTCTCAATTGGGTATCGAGCCTACAACTGACCACAGTCAAAACGACTCAACAACGAAAAACAAAAGGTAAATGTAACAACCCTCGTTACTGTTTACCGAATAACCGCCGATTACCGTTAAACTGGAACTGATTATGACTGATGATTTGAACTGAATTAAAGTTACTGAAACCAGACTGACTGAAAGTTTGAAATGATAGCCACAAGAGTATATCTATTGTTGTTTGCATTTCTATCTGTTGATTGGTTAATTTCTGTTCAATGTCTTTGTGTTTTTAAACGCTAATTGAAGCCTTATCGACAGGAACCGAATTAAGACAAACCGAATGGTGTCCTAAACTAACAAAAACAAAACATGCAATCGTAATAATCTAATGTGAATTTCTAAAGCGGTTATAATTATTTGCGACACACTGATTAGGTATGATTAAATTAGATTAAATATTGAAAAATACAGAGTTGACCTTAATTACAACCTTGCCCTTGAGTGGGCACTACCCTATACCACTTTTGAGTTCATATATTACTTGCAGCCAAAAACAGTTTACCTCAGCCTTTCTCCTTGCCTTGCCGACTTAGAGAGAGGACTAGAGGAGAGAATGAGTTCATTTTGTGAATTGGCTTGAAATGCTTGGTGTTATTGCTTTGCTAAATGAAGTGTGGATTGCTAAAATTGAACCCTAGACTTGCTCGCATTCAAGGAACTTACGGTCATGAATTTCACCTTCTCTTCTTGTGTTTGAACTAAATTCTTGCCATGGTCCCATGTTAAAATTGTAGCAGCTAATCATGTTTTAGTTGCATTTACATGTGATATAGAGCATAATTCCATGCTTGCCATGTGTTCTTGGTTGAATTTGGGAGTTGAGTTCATGCGCCCCAAATGGTGCATTGCAATGTCCATATTTGTAATGCGTCCATGTTTTCACTGTTTTTTGGCATCAATGGCTCCCTTAGAGCCATCAAATTGGGAGCGCTTCAAAAATGATTCATTTGAATTCATGCATGTTTGCATGTTCATCTTGTGCTTGAAAACATGGTTGAAATTGGAGTTTGAATTAAACAACCCTTGGGCTTTGATTTTCTTAAAAATTGTGAGCTTTGAAACATGTTATTCTATGTGTTTATAAATGTTTTTCAGCGAAAATGGCCCAAGAGGATTCGGTTTTGATGCATTTGAATGCGAGTTTTGAGCTGGAGGTGCAATCTTGAAATTCCCAGATTCTGCACTTCCGCTCGAGCGAAGTGCCCGCTCGAGCGTGGTGAAAATCCGAGCATCCAGTATCTCTGCCACTGTTTACAGTCCGCTCGAGCGGATGGATTGGAGCGCTCGAGCGGAGTCATGTCTCAAGCTCGAGCGCGGGCATCGAGCCTGGAGCATTTCACCCATCCAGTTACTTATACAGTACGCTTCGAGCGGGAAAGTTGACGCTCGGAGCGTTGTAACCTTTGTTCACATGAACCGCTTCGAGCGCGGGAAACCTGCGCTCAAGCGGGACCCTGTTTTCTAAAATCTTGAAACAGTCTTCTGATCACATCTCTGCATCCTCATTCCATTCTTAGAGCATTCTTAGGCCTAGTTAAGACATCCTGTTGAGGATAGATGTAGAACACACCGACGGCATTAGGGCGTTAAATTATGTTATCTCCCAACTGTGTAGCTTATGTGTGTGTTCAATCTGCTATAACTGTTGTAGGTTGGGCGGACTGCGGGCAGGCACGCTCTAGCATACTGTAACCCAAACTCTGTGGAGTAACAACTTGTAAAGATATGTTCAAATATGATTATTCTTCCTGAACAATTGAACTGCTACTGCCTTTCTGAACGTTACTGTTTAAATTGATATGAAGTATGTCCTTCTTTTTCTTTGAACTGTATTGCGCATCCTAGCAACTACTGTTACTGACTGTTACTGTATACAGAGATCTCTGTCGGTTCCCTCGTGGAACCGACTTCTATTTACTGATTTGATGGCCATCATTTTAACTGTTCGGTCTTTTAAGACCTAACTGTTTACTGTACTGTTATGCTAGATGGACTGCTACCACATTTGACTTGTTACTGGACTGAAATACTGATTTAATGGACTGTTTCATTACTGAAGGACATTCATCTTTAAACCCTGTACGCATCATTATTCCACTGGGCTTTAGCTCACTTTATATATATATATGTAGGTGCTCAGCCACCAGATTCGGAGCTAGGAGCGGCGGGGTTAGACTCCAGTTTTGTCAAGCCAGCCTTCTGCTTGCCTCACCTGCGAGGTTCCGAGCCCTTATCGTGTTAAGGCTTCGGCGGTGCTTTTACAATTTCCCCTTCTTACGATCTACTGTTTCTGTATAGACTGAATTGTTTACTGTACTGTTATCAAAGGGCATTAGCGTCCCTGTTACTGGGTGTGACTGTACAATTATTGTATAGACTGTTTTACTGTTGTATGTATGAATGCATGAAAAATCTTTTTGCCGCATGCAGACTGTCACATTTCTCAATTGGACATTATTTATTTACTGTTTATGCTTCTGACCAATTTTCCCTGTACTCTGTTTTACTATACACTGTTCATGCAGGGCCTTCGAGTAATCTCGGATTTACTGGTCGCGTTAACGGTGCCTAAAACCCCATAGCGGGCCGAGGTTGCCGGTCGTGACTAGAGTCGGTATCAGAAGCGATAGTTAACACGAATTATACCGCACACACGTTGTCCAAATTGAGCTATACGGGTGTCCTAGAAAAGTAATTAGCATCTCATGAAAACTTGAAAAGTGTGTGGCTATTTAGACTTGAATACATGTTGATGTGATAACTTGTCTAAATATGCAAACTGTTTATGTTTTACAATTTATAACTGTATAACTGCTTATAGTTTGAACATAGACAATGCCCAAATGAACCTGAATCCTCACTCTACTTGAGGCAAGAATGGAAAGAATTGGAAAGGAATGATGAACTTGATTAACCGCTAGACTTGAACAACAAACAGAACCAACAGCCCTTCACCTCTCCTTCCTCCTCCGGTACAGGCCGCGAACTATAATGCGAATGTGAATGATGGGGATATTATTGCTCTCACCCCATAAATTCAGCAACTGGAATACGTCATTCCTTTCAGGGAGGACTGGAACGCTACAAGGCTGAAGCTTGCGGTGCTTAAACAGAAAACTATTTGAGTGTTCCCCGCTGCTCAAGAGCAATAAAGTATTGCTAGCTACCTTCACCCTACAAGAGAAGCTAGAAGGTGGTGGCATGTTGATCCGCGCATACCAAATACTTGTTATAACTTGCGGCTCAGTTTAAGGAGTCCCTTCTGTTGAAAAAGCATTTCCCTCAGTGTGTCAGGGATAGAAAAGTGATGAATTTGAACAGCTTGAAGCAGGGCACAATAGTCCGTTGCGGGAATATGGAGACAAACAATTCACCGAGCTTGGGCTAGATATTGCATCGCATATGCGTGGATACTGAATATAAGTAAGGGCCAGGAAGTTTGAAGGCGACCTTTAATGTTGCAATTCATCGACAGAAATCAATTGTTTTGAAGCTACTGAACTATGTAAATGTTCTTGACCCGAGCCTTGATGGCTGAATCAAACATTGAAGCCCCACTGAAAACTGAAACACCAACGTCAGGAATCGGCGTAGTAAGAGCGGCACGGGTTCCAACATTCAAGAAAGGCTAAGCAACAAAACCCGGCCAACAAGAAACAGAATACGGGTGTCGACAACTAGCCCCAGCCAAGGGGAGTGGTTTCATACCACCCTATTCTGGGAGGTGTTTTTTTTTTTTTTTTTTTTTTTTTCTTTTTTTTTTTTTCTGGCAAGAAAGCACAAAGGGGTCTATGCTTCACAAAATATCTAGAGCCTGTTACAGGTGTGGCAAGGTTGGCGTCAACAATGCTTAAAGGACTGCCCCCTCTGCCTCCACAAAGCAGTAGTAAAGCTGCACCTCATGCGTGCAGCATCAACATGTAGCCCACAAAGGCCAACCCCAAAGTTACCCGGAAAGAGCCCATGAGCAGGGCCGAGTGATATCGCCCTAGTACCGGGAGACGTTTTGCAAAATACAGAGACCGTTGTTGTCAGTATATCCTCTCTATTTGTACACAAAATGCCATATGTATGATGATCGGGGTCTACACATTCTTTATGTATCGCATGCTTTCCACAGAAATGTTGAATAGACCCTTTTAGAACCCATGAACTAATCCTGCTAGCCGTATCATTCACCCGTAGGAGGATCCATGACATGTGCTTATATGTACCCCGCCATGTGAAATCATGTTGGGGATATGCATTCTTTTATTGATTTACTACCATTGACATTTTGATCATTTTGATGTAATATTGCGAGATGATTTGGCTTTACTACAAAATATCATGCGCACTAATTGATTGTGTTGACCGGAGAAGTTGTTTTCCGTCTCCACCTGGTTTGCCTGAATTCGTGTTAATGGGATGGAGGTAGTTACCTCCTCCGTATTTGATTTCGTCGGTGCAAAGCTTGTTAAATTAATTAGAAAGGGGGTGCAAAGGATATTTGTGTTCTGTGTTGACGTGTGTCTTACTGACGATAGTGTTTTTTTTAAAACTGATGTGAATTGTATTTCCATATATGTCAGGAATTCCTAGATGTATTCTTCCAGATGATCTGCCAGGGAGATTGATTGACAGGGATATTGAATTTACCGTTGATGATGAATTCCGGCGTACCACAGCCGATATCAAAGCTCCTTACAGAATTGGCTCAACTGAACTGAAAGAATTAAAAAGGCAAACTGCAGGAACTGCTGGGCATAAGAAGTTTATCAGGCCTTAGCACTTCACCGTGGGGCGCTTCCTGTTTTTTGTTTGTAAAGAAGAAAGAATGCGCTCATTGAGATTGTGTATAGAATTACCGTGAACTGAACAAGGTAACTGTGGAAAAATAAATACCCATTACCGCGCTATTGATGACTTATTTGATCAGTTACACGGGGTGCTCAAGTTTGTTTTCTAAGATCGGATTCTCAGAGTCGGATTATCAATCAACTGAAAAAAGGTTTAAAACCGGAAAACATTGATAAAAACTGCTTTTAGAACAAGCGTTGGCCATTATGAATTTTTAGTTTATGCCATTCGGAGTCACGAATGCCCCTGCTGCATTTATGGAACCTTATGATAGAATTATTTAAAAACCATACCTTGACAATTTTATTGTTGTATTTTATTGATGACATTATTTGATTTTACTCCAAGAGCATAGAGAACATGAATATCACCTGAAACTTTTGCCCTACAAAAACCTTAAGAGAACGAAACGTATGCTAAACTGTCTAAATGTGAATTTTGCCTTGAACCATGCATGTTATGTTTTGGGGGCATGTTTTAGCAAAAGATGGAACTTTCTGTTGATCCGCAGAAAATGAAGCTGTATGAACTGGCCTAGACAACAAACGCTACTGAAGTCTTGAAGCTTTTTTTGGGAAAACCTATTATAACAACGTGACACGAGAAGATCTCGGGTTGGCGGACTGGATATTACAGAAGATTTTGTCAAAGATTTTCTCCAAGATTGCTTACCGTTGAACTCAAACTGGACTCAGAAGGGGATACCATTTTGACTGGGGACTGACCACAAGAGAATCTTGGCCTTATTTAGGAGTTGAAAACTCCCGATTAGTGACTTGCACCTGTTCTTGACTTTACCATCAGGTACGGATGGTTATTACTGTCTTTAGTTGATGCTTCTCATAAGGTGGGATGTGTTTTAATGCAGGAATGGTGAGGAGTAATTGCCATATGCTTCCTGACAACTGAGACGCATTGAAAAGAACTACCCCGACCCTGATCTTGGAACTTGCCACGGGTGCAGTAGTATTTGCCACTTGAAAATCCTTGGCGTCCACTATCTGGACGGGCTGACATGTAAGTAATATACCGACCACCAAGAGTTTAAAATATTTCTTCACACAGAAAGAACTGAACATGAGATAGCCGGAGATGGCCTAGAAACTGATTAAAAAGACTATGACCTGCAGATTTGTGTACCATCCGGGAAAAGCCAAATTTACCGTTGCCGCATGGCATTGAGTCGGAAATCAATGAAACGTGGCATGTTTGTCTTACCGGACAGAAAGAGTTGCTTTGGTGACTTGAAAAAATCTGGAAACGAAATTCGTTTTGCGAGAACAAGGTTGGAACCTTAGCTTGCTATTTCTGCCCCAACCGCACTGATTGAGAGCTTAAAGAGGACAACAAGCAACCGGATGACTTCTTGAAGAAGATCATCGAAGAAAGAGAATCTAACCTGAGACCAGGATTTCAAATTGAGAACAATTACTGAATTCATGGAAAGACTGTGTGTACCAAATGATACTGAACTGAAAATGAGAGTCTGCAGAACCGGCCACCAATTCGAAATTGTCTATCCACCCGGGAATTTACGAAAAACTGTTACCAAGCATCTGTGAAACAGAATTTCTGCGTGGCCGGGGATGAAGAAAGAAATGCCGACTTTGTGTCCAAATATCTTCATGCCCAGCAGCGCCAAGCTGAACATCAACGTACCCGCAGGCTTATTGCGCCCTTACCCGATACCGGAGTGGAAATGAAACATACACTATGGATTATTTGTGGCATTGCCTCGCTCCAGTTAAAGGTATGACTCAATTTGGGTTTATTGTGATTAGACTGACTAAATCTTGCTCACCTTCTTACCTGTTAAGGACAATCTATAATGCCAGACAAATGGCCGTTATCTATATGTGATGAAAATTGTGAGACTGCATGGAGTGCCTGGTGGTCTATTTTTCTACAGGATTTCAAAGTTTACATCGAGCGGTTTTGGCAAGTCTACAAGACCGCAGTTGTGTACTGAATGAGGCTGAGAGATGCCTATCATCCTCAGAAAGATGACAGTCAGAAAGGACCATTCCAACTCTGGAGGATTTACTGAGAATGTGTGTCATTAGATTTTCAGGGAGATTGGGAGAGTCATCGTGCCATTAGTTGAATTCGCCTACAACAACAGTTACCATTTCGAGGTATTGCGTTATGGTAGCGCCTTCGAAGGCATTGTATGGCAAGAAAGTGATAGATCTACGATTTGCTGGCAGAAGTGGAGATGGCGCCTATTGCTTGGGCCCGAGATTGTTTATGAAAACCACTAAGAAAGTGGAAACTGATACAGTAGAGACTGAAAACTGCACAGAGTGACAGAAAAGTTATCAGATGTCAGAAGCAATGGGACAGAGCATGTATGAAGTAGGTGATCACGTTTTGAAAGTGACAACCAATGAAGGTGTCAGACTCGTTTTGGAGCAAGGGCAAGTTCTCAAGCGCCGAGAATTACGTCGGACCGTATGAGATATTGCAGAAAATTAATCCAGTGGCGTATCAAGTTGCCCTCCCTCCTGAAATGCGAGCACATGCAAAAAGTGTTTTTCCCACATTTCGATGTTAAAAGATTATCTCCGGGATCCCTTCCATGTTGATTTGAGCCTACTTGAGTAGTGTTGAGTTGATGACTACACTTACGGAACGGGCCTATACAGATTGTAAATAGACGAATCAGAAACTTAAGAGACATAAGAGAATCCAGCTAGTGAAAGTTGACTGCACAGAACCATGGTGGCGTGTATGCCACTTGAGATAAACGGAAGATGATGATTGGCCAAAAAGATATCCTGAACTGGTTGTCCACTGAACCTGTTTTCTTCCCAGAAGATGAAGGTAACTCAGTTAGAGGACTAAACTCTTTATAAGGAGGGGAATGACTGTAACAACCCTCGTTAACTGTTTACCGAAATAATCGCCGATTACCGTAAACTGGATCACTGCATTATGACTTGATGGATTGAACTCACCCCCCGTTAAAAGTACTGAACCGACTGACTGAAATTTGAAAAACTGAATAGCCAGTATATCTATTGTGTTGCATATTCTATCTGTTTTGATTGATTAATTATCTGTTCATGTCCTTGTGTTTAAACCGCTAATTGAAGGCCTTTATCGACGACCGAATTAGAAACCGATTGGTGGTCTATGATCGTCATTAATAAATGTTGATTTTATTTATTAATTATTGGAATACTGATTCATACTGGTTATGATTAAATTAGAGTTAAAATATTAGCATAAAATACAGAGGTGCCTAATGACAACCTTTGCCCTTGAGTTGGCCACCTACCTATACACTTTTGAGTTTCAATTATACCTTTGGAGCAAAAAAAAACGTTTTACCTCATAGCCTTCCTTTCCTCTTGCCTTGCCGAACATAGAGAGAGACTTTAGAGGGGAGAAAGAATTGGGGAAAAGGTAATCTTCCTTTTCCTCCG
>NW_021035110.1:0-24278 GCF_004153795.1 Camellia sinensis
TGTTCAAACATCAACAAATAAGTCCGAATACTTCTCACGGCCTTCCGACTCGCATTCCCAAGTTGCTTCCTCAACCCCGTGATGTTTTCATAGTACCTTAACCAAGGGAATCATCTTGCCTCGCAAGACTTGGTTTCAAGTATCCAAGACCTTCATCAGTCTCTCCTTATACGAGGCATCCTCATCTACCTCTAAGTTGGTCTAATCCAATTCGTGCGATGGACCCGGTTCATACTTCCGGAGCATACTAATATGGAACACGTCATGAACCCCGAAAAGTTGTGGTGGTAACACCAAACGGTAAGCTACCTCCCCGATCCGCTCAAGGATCTCAAAAGACCCAATAAATCGAGGGGACTTCTCATTTTTCCCAAATCTCATCAAACCTCACCTAGGTGATATCTTTAAGAATACATAATCTCCCACCTCAAAAGACAAAGGTCTCCTCCTACGGTCGGCGTAACTTTTCTGGCGACTCTAAGCCATAACTAATCGCTTACGGATAAGTGTCACCTTCTTCGTCATTTCCCAAACCAACTCGGCCCCAACAAAGGTGCATCACCCATGTCGACCCAACACACCGGAGATCTACATAGTCGGCCATACAAGGCCTCAACTGGTGCCATGCCAATACTCGACTGGAAGCTATTGTTATAGGCAAATTCCACTAGGGGTAGGTGTCTCTCCCATAACCCCTTGAAGTCAAGGACACAACCTCGAAGTGTATCCTCGAGGATCTAAATAGTACGCTCGAACTGCCTGTCAGTCTGAGAGTGATACGCGGTACTAAAAGTCTGTTTAGTGCCCAAGGCACTCTGCAAGCTCTGCCACAACCGAACTGTAAAACGTGGATCTTTATCAGAAACAATTGTCACAGGGACCCCGTGCAATCTCACTATGTCCTTGATGTAAAGGTCGACAAGATAGTCTGTCGAATTATTCACACATATAGGTAAAAAGTACCCCGACCTAGTCAACTAGTCAACTACTACCCAAATGGCATCACTACCCCTCAAATGGCATCACTACCCCGTTAAGTCCTCGGAAGCCCCACAAAAAAATCCATCATGACATGCTCCCACTTCTACTCGGCTATAGGCAAGGGTTGCAACAAACTCGCTGGCCTTTGATACTCGGCCTTCACTTACTGACAAATAAGGCACTTCGATACAAATACGGCTACATCCTTCTTCATACCTCTTCACTAAAACTGCGACTAAGATCGTGATACATCTTTGTGCCTCCCGGATGCACCGCAAGGCGTGAATGGTGAAACTCTCAGAGTACTTCCTTTCGGTAAGACTCTAGCACGAATAAACGGTCACGATATCTTACACTCATGTTGGGATACACATTCAAGGCTCTTTCTACCTTCCCACTGGAAATCTTCTCCCAGAGGGATTCTATCTCAAGGTCACCCCTCTGTGCTTCTATCACTCGGTTCATAAGTGTAGGTTGGGCAACTACCGTAAACAACGCTGCAAACTCAACGGACTCACCAAAGTGAAACTCACTGAGAGCACCCAACATCTCCCATTCGCAAATGGCAATACAAGCTATGCTGCCAATAGATTTTCTACTCAAGGCATCGGCCACAACATTGGCCTTCCCTGGATAATAATGCAACTGAAAATCATAATCCTCTATAAACTCCATTCACCTCATTTGCCTCCGATTCAAGTCTTTCTATGTAAACAGATATTTCAGACTTTTGTGATTGAAAAACACCTCAAACTTCTAACCATACAAATAATGCCTCCAAATCTTCAAGGCAAAGATCACCGCCGCTAACTCTAAGTCATGATTAGGGTAATTCCTCTCATGAGTTTTTAACTACTGCGAGCCATAGGCTACTACCTTCTTCTCTTGCATCAATACACATCCTAAGCCCTCTCGTGAGGCATCACAATACACCGAATAACCCAAACCCCTCCCCGCAATAATCAAAACTAGAGCAGTGGTAAGTATAACTTTAAGCTCTTGAAATGACTTATCACAAGTCTCACCCCACACAAATTTGATCCCTTTCCTCGTCAGTCTAGTCAACGGTGAGGCTAACCTAGAGAAATCCTTCACAAACTGACGGTAATACCCGGCTAACCCTAAGAAATTACGGATCTTGAAAGCATTCTTAGGTTGTGCCCAATCTTGCACTGCCTCAATCTTGGATGAATCTACAGTCACTCCTTCTACGGATACCACGTGGCCTAAGAACTTAACTTCCCTCAGCCAGAATTCACACGTCCCAAACTTAGCATGCAGCTTGTGGACTCTAAGCAACTCAAGTACTACCCACAAGTGCTCCTCGTGCTCCTCCTCAGAGGGTGAGTAAATCAATATGTCGTCCACGAAACGGTCTAGAAACTTACGAAAGATCCAGTTCATTAAGTCCATAAATATAGATGGGGCATTAGTTAGCCCAAAGGGCATTACTAGAAACTCATAATGGCCATACAATGTACAGAATGTCGTCTTCGGAATATCCTCCTCCTTCACTCTTAACTGGTGATAACCCAATCTCAGGTCTATCTTAAAGAAGCAATAAAACCCCTTCAATTGATCAAACAAATCATCTATACGAGGTATTGGGTACTTGTTCTTAACAGTTACCCAGTTCAACTTCTAGTAATCAATACAAAGTCGCAACGCTCTATCTTTCTTCTTATCAAAGAGAGTCGGTGCTCCCCAAGGCGAAGTACTAGGGCAAATAAAACCCTTATCTAATAACTCTTTGAATTGAATTTTCAACTCACTCAATTCGGCAGGTGCAAATCTATATGATGTCATGGAAATTGGGGTCGTACCAGGCACTAGATTAATAGAGAACTCTATCTCTCGATGAGGTGGCAAACTAGTAAGGTCTTCTGGAAAGGCATCCGGGTATTCACAAACCATTTTTGGCAACTCGACCAGAACTTCATCACACTCACCACTCAAGAAGTTTGCCAGAAGACAGCTAAGTTCACTCCGCCCACGCGGGTCATATACCGGTGATAAAAACCTATCCATCTGGTCCCCCAAGAAATATAAACAATCACCGCTCAAGGTACATATAGTAACCCTCTGACGATAGCAATCTATAACAGCCATGTATGACGACAGCCAGTCCATACCCAAAATAACATCGAAGCAAGACATGTCAATCAATACAAATGAAAACGGAAGTCGGCGACCAGAAACCTCTATATCACAACCCCGACACCCTTGCTTTAAAATCATCTCACCACCAATAGGTGACTCTACACAGATAGGAGATGCTAATCGAGCCAACTCCAACCCCAAAATCGATGCAAATGCAGACACAATAAATGAATGGGATGCACTCGTATCAATCAACACATTAGCAACTGAATTATAAAATAAGAAAGTACCTCTCATTACCAAAAGTGCTAGTACCAGATCTGGCGCTATAACAGCATACACACGCCCGGTGGGTCTCTACTCAACCTGCTCACCCCTTGGAGCATATGCCTAATGCACTGACTGAGCCGAAGAGGCTCCCTAATTTGCCCTTAAGGCCTGTGCTAACTGTGCAGGTTGATGACTCTGTGTCTGTCTCTAACCAGATGCAACAGATATGCTACCACACTGAAGGCAAAATCTCTTCATGTGCCCCGCCTGCCCACACTGATAACAAGTAAACAGCTACCCTCCTCCCTGACTCTGGCTTTGAGAACGAGTCGAAGATGATGCTGTTCGCTGCCATTCTCCTCTGTACAGGCAAGCTAGAGACTTGTGGCCCAGCTGACCACACTTGTAACAAGTCATATCTCCCTGACCACCCCTCCTAGAACCTGAACACGATACTAGAAAGTGGACCTCGATTGCGCTCCTTGGCATGACTGGGGGTTAGAACCCCTCTGCCTCTTATTGTCCCCTTGACTGTCCTAACTCCTCCTTGAGCCCCTCATTCTCTCCTTCTCATAATGGTCTCAAGATGGGCCGCCGCCTCCACAAGGTGCCCGTAATCTCTAATCATGGACCCAGCCACTCGAACATGAGTCCGGTCCTCAATCTCTTCTCAAACTCCAAGCAACAGCGCTCCCCAGTCGCCACAAGCTCAGGTGCAAACCTAAACAAGCTAATGAAGATGGCCTCAAACTCAGCCACTAGTATGTTCAACTGCACCAACTTAGAGAACTAGTCTATCCACTTCTCCCTAACTGTGGGAGGCAAAAACTTATCCTGGAAGGCGTCGACGAAAGCCTTTCAAGTTCCTCCAATGCACCCTCGCGCATACTTCCACTATTGATCTGCGTCTCCCTTCAGTTGGAAGGCCGTCAAGGTCACTCTCAAGCCCCCGTCCTTGATGTCGAGCATCTCAAACGTCTTTACCATTTATTCTAGCCACTCAGTTTCCTTCAGTGGCTCATTGGGGTCACCCACAAACTCATTTGGATTCGACCAAAAAAACTCCCGCTTTAGGAAAGACGGCCCTACCTCGGCTATTTGGGCTTGGACTTTATTCTCAGCCCTGAGAATGTTTATGGATTCCCACAATGCCCTGACCATTTCGCGGGCTAAAGTGCCCATGGCCTGCTGACCAACTGGTTCGGCTACATTGGCCTAACCAACTCCTTCTTCTTGTGCCAGAATGTCATCCGGTATCAGCATCTCCTGCTACCTAAGCCTACCACACCTACCACCACGACCACGTCGACGTCCTGACATTGTAATAACCCTCACCATTGCTTACCGATAAACACTGATTACCGTTAAACTGAACTGATTATGATTGATAACTGAACTGATTAAAGTACTGAACTGACTGACTAAAAAATTGGAATCGAATTGACTGAGTATGTGTGTTAATTTGTATTCTATCTGTTTGACTGTTTGACTATCTGGTCGTGTTTTATGTTTAAACTGCTAATTGAAGGCCTTATCGGCGGCCGAACTGGGAATTGATTGATGTTTTATGATCATCATAATTAATGTGATTTTATGGTGTATTGATCGAAAAACTGATTAGGTATGATTAAATTAGATTAAATATTAACCAATTGCAGAGCTTGACTTATTTACAACCTTGCCCTTGAGTGGGCCACTACCTATACACCTTTGAGCTACACCACACTTGAATCAAAACATTTCCTCAGCCTTATTTGAGCTCTTGCCGACCTTAGAGAGAGAGGAAGGGAGAGTAGTGAATTCAACATAGAGATTTGGCTTGAATCTTGAGGAATTGAAAGCTTAAATGCATAATTGAACCTCTAGACTTGCATTCAAGGAACCTAGGTATGAATTTCATCTTTTTGATTTGTCTTTAAGTTGATTCATGCATGGTTCATGTCTAATTGTAGAGCTAAGTCATGAATTGGTTCATTGATGGTGAATTGAAGCTCATTTCATGCATGCATGTTTGAATTGTTGAGTTGTGAGTTGATTTCATGGTAAAATGGTGCATGCATGTCCATAATTTTGTAATGGTCCATGTTTTCAACTTGTTTTTGGATCAATTGGCTCCTTAGAGCATCAAATTGAAGCTTTGAATTGATTTGAATTCATGCATGTTTGTATGTTCTCCATGTTCATGAAAATGGTTTGAAATGGAGTTTGAATTAAACACCCTTGGGCTTTGATTTCTCAAAATTGAGCTTTGAACCATGTTATTCTATGTGTTTACAAATATTTTCTGGAAATTCAGCCCAAGAGGTCGAGTTTTGATGCTTTTGAACTTGGTTTGAGCTTTGAGGTGCAATCTGGGTTTTCCAGATTTTGTACTTCCGCTCGAGCGGGGAAAGTGGCGCTCGAGCGTGGAATCCGAGCATCCAGTATTTCTCTGCACTGTTTTACAGTCCGCTCGAGCGGAGGATTGTGTCTCAAGCTCGAGCGGGCGTCGAGCGGAGATTTCACCCATCCAGTACTTTTACAGCACGCTCGAGCAGGAGAGTTGACGCTCAAGCGTGTACCTTTGTTGCATGTCTGCTCGAACGGGGAAACCTGCGCTCGAGCGGGACTCTGTTTTCTGAAAATGCTTTTAATAGTGCATCTTTGCATCCTCATCCCATTCTAGGCATTCTTAGGCCTAGTTTAAGGCATCTTGTTGAGGATATAGATGTAGAACACACCGAGGCATTAGGGATTAAGTTATGATACTTCCCAACTGTGTAGCTTAGTGTGTGTTCAACCTGTGAACTGTGTAGGGTTGGCGACTGGGGAGACACGCTCTAGCATACTGTAGCCCAAACTCTGTGAGTAACAATTGTGTAAAGATATGTTCAACTGAGAATGTTTTCTGACTGTTTAACGAACCTGTTTTCTGAAGTAATTATTGTTAATTGTTTGAATGTATGTCCTATATTCTGAAATGTATTGTGGCATCCTTAGCAACTGTTGTATACTGTTACTGCTACTGTTACAGAGATCTCTGTCGGTTCCCTCATGGAACCACTACTATTTACTGATTGATGGCCATCATTACTGTTCGGTCTTTAAGACCTACTGTTTACTGCTATGCTAATAGATGTACCACATATGACTGAATAACTGTTCTGGCTGAAAGACTGAAGTATTGTTTAATGAACTGCTTTCATTACTGTAAGGACATTTCATTCTTAACCTCTTTACGCATTATGTTATTCACTGGGCTTTAGCTCACTGTTTATATATATATATATGTAGGTGCTCAACCACCAGATCGGAGCTATGAGCGTGGGTTAGACTCCAGTTTTGTCAAGCCAGCCTTTGTGCCTCACTGCGAGGTTCCGAGTTGCCATGCTATGGCTTTGGGGTGTTTTGTTTTTCCCTCGTCTGTCTCCACACTGTTTGGATTACTGTATAGACTGTTAGCTACTAACTGTACTGTTATCAAGGGATTAGGTCCCTGTACTATGTGACTGTAAATTTTGTATAGACTGTACTGTTTGAATGTATGAATGCATGAAAAATCTTTTTGGCATACAGACTGTCACAGCTCAATGGACATTATTTATTTACTGTATTGGCTTCCGCCAGGCCCTGTACTCTGTTTTACTGTATTACTGTTCTGTAGGCCTTCGGTAATCTCGGATTACTGGCCGGTTACGGTGCTAAACCCATAGGGCCGGGTTTGGGTCGTGACAGACATACTAATGAAGGTGACAAAAGAGATTTGCACATTTACAAATGTGCCAAAGCTAACTCACTTGTGTCATAATGCGATGGACAACAGTAATTCACTCCACGTAAGCACATACAAATTTCATCTTCGAATAATGACCGTCCCGAGACGTTGCCAGAGTTCTAGTTAGAAACGGCAGTGATCAAGTGCCTTTCTAACAGGACTCCTACAAACCTGTGGATTCGATCAACATCTTGGAAATTAAATCTCATTCCCATATAATCACATAAACATGTCATCACATAACGTTACTAGCATACAAACATCTCTGCAAAACGAGACAAACCCACTGTGGTACTAACAACTTCTTATGTACCCAAAGTATTCAAACCCAGTACGCTCTGATACCAAGTTGTAACGCCTCAAAAATAATTACAATAGTTCGACCTAACACAATATACATTTGACAACATAATCAAAATAATAAACTTTCATTAACCTGAATTGTTACGCAAAAGTGACACATGCGATATACATTTATAAATAGTTCATCCTGATTCTACAACATGTGTTACAAGTGGTAAAGAGGAATGAAAGTTAAACAGATAATTATATGCCCTAAAGGCTTATAACTTTCCAAGTCATTGCTTGGTTACAACAAAAGAAAGTCTAACTCTATACAATTTAAGCCGTTGGCTATACAAATAAGTGCAAAAGTGAAACTTGTGCTCCAAACTCCTTCCGAGCTACTGCCTTGGCGGAGGCATAACATCAACACCTGAAAATGGTTTTCCTAAATAGGGTGAGCCAACACCCAGTAGGAACAATCTAACACGGTATATGGACCTTAACAAAGATATAAGTACAATGTGCATTTACAATGCCAGTGAGAAAACATTTATATTCTATATCATCATGAAGTACCAAATTTCATAACTTAATCCTTTTTCCTTCTCATCAGTTCAAGCTAAATCATTTCATCCCAATTCATGAGCCAATTTCATTATCTTAACAACCCATCTGATACTACAACTCAGTGGTTCCCAAATTAACACAATCATCACACAAGCACTTCAATTTGCCATTTTACGTAAATTTCGTCTGCGGGATCGGCACCCATGTATACACGCGGTTTCAGGACTTTCACTTAGGACACACAGGCCAGCTTAGTTCAATAGAGTCCATTCTTTATCTCCTCCCAAACAATGGAGTACATCTCATTTCTCCTCCCAAACAATCATACATATATAATGTATTTAAACTTAGTCATATTCAATGACAATCAACAGGAGATTAGTTTCAATTTACCTAATCCTCATGTAATTTCTACAACTATCATAGCCATCCTCCACCGATAGCCCAATACAGATATTAAATCTCAAGACAGATAGTTTATTCAGATTTTCAAAAGGTGTGAGATAATGCATATCCAACTCCACCATTAACACCAACATATTCATCCAATTTCATATTTATAATTACCAATTTCATTTATTTATACAAAATAAATACTTGAACCAATTTAGGTTAACTTCCCTCTTTCCCAAAATACCAATCCAAATGCCAAAATCAACAATTGTGACGCAATATAACCTCATTTTCAAACCCCATGACTATTTATATTACATTCACTAGAAACCCCTCTTTTGATTTTACATCTCAAACCCTAGGTTTGTCCAAAATACTCCCAAAACCCATCATTGTTACACAATAACCAATAACTAAGTTAAAATCCATAAAAAGGTATAGAAAATCCCTACCTCAAAGTTAGGAGACGAGCAAAGCAAGGTGGAAACTTCAATGATGCCGAAACCAAGTTCCAACCAGATCAAAATGGAGCTCTAGGAATGCTCTAACTTTTTCTCAAAGGCACTAGGGTGGAGAACCCAATGGATCTAAGTAATAATGTAGAGTGAGTGTGAGTTTTAGAGAGAGAATGAGAGAGAGAGACTCAAGATCTAGGTTTTTGGAAAGATTTAAAGAGAGAGAGGGGAATGAAAAAGTGAACTAAAAAGTCATCTTCACAAACTAATATACACGCAGTCCGCTCGAGCGCAAGAAATAACGCTCAAGCGCTAGACACATAGTTTTGCTTGAGCGCAAGAAGTGACGCTCGAGCGCAGAATACACACTTTCAGAAGTTTTGCAAACGAAGGACATTGCTCGAGCTTAAGATGGGCCGCTCGAGCGTCCACCCGCTCGGGCATGGAATACACTCTTCTAGTATATTGCAGGTCTGCAAAAATATTGAGGGTCTGCAAAGCCCACACCAGTGCAAGAAGTGACGCTCAAGTGAAGGAGCAAAAATCTGGACAACAAAGGTTTGAAAATCAAGCAACCAACCTATTCCAAAGAAGACCAATACAATCCAATAACCAAATTTAAGGAAGAATAAGAGGGAAAAGACATAAACAACCATACGAGGCTACAAAATCCGAGTCCAAAATACAAAATGGGTCGGGTCTAAACCAGTAACGCTATATAAACTAAAAGCATCTCCAACGGTTCAGTATTTTTTTCATCAAATCTGAGTAAAAATCCTCAATTTGATATGAGTTGTTCCAATTGGTGCACTGTTGCTTGCATCAAAAGGCAGGGACGTCTGGCAAGACGACCAGCCGGTCGACCAAACAAGGCACTGAAAAAAAAATTTCCTCCCATTTTTGTTTCCCAATTCATTTCTCATTTCTTTTTTCCTATATTAAATATTTTCCTTTCCTGGTTAATCTACACTGAATATTGTGTTTGAATCTTAGATTTGGGTAATAAAAAGAAAAATGAAAAGGTAAGAAAAGAAAAGAAAAGAAAGTGAAGATGGATGAATTTCTAGTTGGGTTAGGAAAGTGAGAAAAAATTCAATAGATAGAAAAATGGTGAATGAGCTAGATCAAGATTATTTATCTGCTACGATGGGTTATTTACTAACAATGCCTCATTTAGCATATTGGGTTTATAAAATATTGAAAGAAGTAACACAAATTTTGAAAATTTAAACTAGCACCTCACCATTTTTCATTTCTCCTTCTTTTTATTGGCCTCTATTTTTACCAGAAAATGAAGGCTCTAAGATGGGTTTTTTTGGAAACTGCTAAAGATTTTATTTTGGCAACCCATATATAAAATGTATTGAAGAAAAAGAAGAAGAATTGTGGTTTAGTTGTTGGTTTGGCTCTCTTTCTTGACTAATTTTTGGTTAAGTTTGTGCTAATATGAACAATGTATAATATGAGCAATGTATGTGAGAGTGACTACGCTAAACAGGGAAGTGAACTGTTGAGACATGGTTTTGTAGAGTGGAGGGTAGAGTCTAGAGAGGTGGGGTTCCTGTGAGGATCTGAGAGAGAGAGAGAGAGATAGAGAGAGAGAGAGAGAGAAGGGGGGGCCAAAATGGAAGACTCTTTGCTTAAAGTGTCAACCCAGTTCGCAGGCCAAGCATGGCTGCAGCTCTGCATTTTCTGTCTAAACCGAACGACCGGTGGGACAACCGGCCGGACGATTGTTCGGTGAGACCCACCTCCAACGTAAGCGCATAGTGAAATAGTGAAATCAGACCCAGCTCTTCAATTTGGTGAAAATTTTGCTCCATTCTCAATTTGATACTATTTTGATGAAATCATTGGAGCCAAAAAAGACCAAATTCAAATTTGGTGATAACCGTTAGAGATGGTCTAAGTAATGATGCATATTAAGAGGATTGATGGTATGTAAATAGAATCACCCTTTATGAGCTTGTTTGGGAAGAACGTTTTGGCTGAAATAGCCATAAAAGAAAAAATAAGTTATTTTAGTCAAATAGAACAAAATATCACATCCAATCCATAATTATTTTATTGTCTCTCATAAAAGTCAAAAAAGGTCAAAAAAATCTATCCCAAACAAGTCTTTTTAGCCTTAACCTAAAAAAGTCAAAAAGTTAAAAAGACAATCTACATCCCAAACGAACTCTATATTTACCCTAAAATTTATAATTTCAAACTAAATTAATATAAATTTTTTAAAAAAATGAAATCAAAAATTTTAAATTAATCATAGTCACAGCTCAGTCGTTGATTTCAACTTCCAAATAAAATAAAATAAATAAAATAAAATAAAAAGTCAAATCATTCGTAGGCTGTGATTCGATGCCAAGTCAGTAGGTCCCTTAAACTGATGTTAATTGAATATTAATGATTTACACGTAAAGCTGACTCATCTTAAAGTAGTGGGCGCGTGTATTTTTGTAAAAACCTGAAAAATAAAAATAAAAACAAAATGCTTGCTAACAATTTTATTTTATTTTTTTTGGGGAGGGGAAATTACCACTCAGGAATAATTTTAAAAAATTATTATACATTAATGAAAATTTTTATAATTTTAATTATTAATATTACTATTTATTTATAATTATTTTTTCTTACACCCACTAGTATGCTATTTCTGCTTTTTTTATTGCTATAATTTGTCTATTTTGTTGGCTTGGTTATAGTTCTAATTGGATCTATTTTGCTTCTAATTTTCAACATTTTATCATTTTAATTTGATTGATAATATTCGTTAAAAAACTAGATATAAATTAAAGATAAAATAGTCTACTTATAAAAAAAATTCCATTTTTAAATTAGACATCAATTCCTCAATCATTTTGAGAAGAATGAATGAATTGTTTTATTTCCCTAGATTTCAACCCAAATTCTAAAAAAGTGCTTATCAATCAAACTAAATTATCACAATATGAAAAATTAAAAATTAAAAATGATGTAATTAGAACCAGTAGCGGTAAAAATAGGACATAGACTATTGGAATTGAACTCAACTTTGATTTTATTTACCACATTTCCAAGAACATGATGATACCTGAAAATTTATGCATTCAAACATCATTTAATAGTGATTCTAACTTAAGGTAATAATTCGACGCTCATACTAAATGATCCACATGTTAAATGAGTCGTATAAAGAGCTAGCTATAATTTTTTAATTTTTTTTTATGTGGATCTTGTGGAACTTGGATGTAGAAGTGGCTTTGATAAAGAGCTAGTCAATGAGGAAATAATAAAAATATTTTTGTTTCACATCAGAAATGGTTCTAATAACCCAAATTGACTGTAATCCATGCAATTTGGTTACTGAAAGCATAGTGTTTACAACAAATTTGTAGTTTTCAAATCAAAAGCACTCTGGATGCATTCTACTATATATTGCTTTTGTATATGGACTGGTTATTCATATTTCATTCATTTTATATGTTGCCAATACTTGCTAAAGCACACTGATGTTACAGTCCTATATAAAGATATTCAATGTCATTCCCCCCGTTTGGTAGAGCTGTGAGAAAGTGATTATAGATTATAGTTTAACAGATTATAGCTTACAGCTGTGAGTATAAGCTAATAACTTGTTTAGTGTAGCTGTGGAATTATAGATTTAAGCAGTAGAGTAGTGTTTGGTAAATAAGCTAAAATAACTTTTTGCTGTATAATTGTCATTTTTGCCCTTATAAATATAAAATTTGTAATTTTGTCATTTTCTTCACTTTAAATTTTTAAAAAAAGTTATTTCATTAATGGAAGTTGATTAATTAGTACCTAATTTGGTACATTTTTACATTATCTCAATTTTATTTTATTTTATTTTATAATAGTATGATATTTGGAATCAAACCAAGGGCTGATTTCAACAAAACTCAGAATATTAGAGTAGAAGAATAGAAGAAGAGAAGAAGAGAAGGGAAGAATATACCTCAGTCGCCGTCGCCATTGCTTGTCGCTCGTCGCTCGCCGCCGGTCGAAGGATGGAGACATATTCCCTAAATCGAGAGGGAGGGTTGGCTGGAAGGGCATATTCCCTAAATCGATGTGTATATCTAATATGTATATCCATATATAACAAAACATAGGGTTTAGGGTTTCAAATCTTACTTTTTGGTGAAGATCAATAGAAAACAAGGACGATCGCCGACGATCTTCGATGTGTGGAGCAGTTCTTAAGTTTTGGAGGGACATTTAAGTCATTTTGCCCCTCCATGATCAGTTGCGCGCATAAGCTAATTTGATAAGCACCCTTGGAGAAACTTTGAGATTTAAGCTAAAAATGGCTTAAATTAAGCTATAATCCATGCCTTATAAGTTGTACCAAACACACCAACATAGCTTAATTTAAGCCAAAACCTGATTTAAGTTGAAAAAAATATTTGCCAAACAGGCACTACATAAGATTGTTTGTAAAATTGATAATAAGAAAGCAAAAGCGTGTGTTTGGTTTGGCTTTGAGAGATGAGCTTTGGAAAAAAAAATTCAAAAAATTGTTTGGTTTGAGATTTTTCTCAAAAAAAAATTTGAAATCACTTTCTCTATCTTACACATCAATCAATTACTTTTTCTCTCTCATTTCTCCTTCTCAATCACTTTTTCTCTCACACGCATATACTCAATTATAACAAAATATCAAATCATCTCAAACTCCAAAATTACTTTCAAAATATATAACCAAACAAACCAATAAAAATTCTAAACTCTCTCCCTAATTTTTTTTTTTTTTTTTTGAAAATCACTCTCTCAAAATCAAACCAAACACACCCTTTTCCCAAACTTTTAAAAACAATCATCACAAAAAATTAAGTAAAAATTGCACTAAAAATAAATTTTTAAATCTAAGAAAAAGTTATAAGTAGTCTCATAAGTTCTTCCAAACAGAGCGGTTGAAATGTAATCAAGATGTACTAGTTAAGTTTTTAAATTGTTAATTATTAAATATATATATCCATGAAAATAAAAAAATAAAAATCTTCCTAATGACTTTTCTTGCACGCGCCGAAGTGAGAGTAGAACTAATCTATAATCACGTTTATTAAATGGTTCGTTTTTGACCCTTTTTAATGGGACAGAAATGTATATCCAACCAAACAAATATTTATTTTTCAGTTCAGGACTCCAAACTTTCCTAATATCTAGGAAGGACTTTTTTATAGCACTATAAATACCCTCAATTCTCGCAACAGTTCCATACACACATTCAAAACAGCTCTTTTGCTTCTGTTTTCTTTGTTTTGTGCTGTCATTCCTTTTCAACATTGTTGGCAACATGACTATCCTCATTGAGCAGCCTGATCTGGGTAACATAATGTTCTTATTGTTTCTGTTTTTATAAAACATGTTTTTTTTGTTAACATTTTGGGTACATACTTTGATGGTTGTCATGTTCAGTATAAAAAATCAATTTCATAAAATATTTTTAATTTTGTTGACAGGTTTACAGGGGGAGGATAAGAGGGTTCCTTTTGATAACAATGACTTGGTTTTGGATGGAGGATTTCCAGTTCCAAAATCTATGCAAGATGCAGGGTTTGAGGCTCCAGAGATCAATTCATTTGGCCACTCATTCAGGTCAGTTTTTTTTTTTTTTTTTTTTTGTGAGAATTTTTTGCATATCACTAAAAATTAACAATTAGTGACTTTTTGTCACGATTTTTATAAATTGTTGTTAAAACTTGCAATTAGTGAAGTTTTTTTGTGACGAATTTTTTAAACTGTTGCTGAAAGTTGAAAATTAGTGGCTTTTTTTTGTGATGATTTTTTTTTAAACTGTTGCTAAAACTTATAATTAATGACATTTTTTGTGACAATTTTCAAACTGCCATTGAAAATTAACAATTAGTATTTGATGAAAACGCTATTAATTATCATAGGACCTATTGGACAAAAAGTCCACCTGTTAAGACCTACAAGAAAGTCTTCCAAAAATTAACAAAATTCAAAATATTTTTAAACTTGATTTGTTTATATATATATTGAGCCGATCTTGAATCCACTTTTCATGAGTTGAGCATGCGTAAAGCTCAAGTAACTCGGTTCGTTTTATAGCCCTAGTTGTAATACTTGAATCCGAACATCACACCTGGGAAAGGGAGTATCAAATTTAAAAGGCCAACCCTTGGTCTTGATTCGGTTGAAGTTCCAATTTGGTGCCCACATAAATTGGTGTTCATGGGATGAATTCTATGTTTCTAACCTGAGAAAGCTTGACAGGGACTACAATGCCGAGAGTGAAAGACAACAGACAGTTGAGGAATTCTATAGAGTGAATCACATTAACCAAACATATGATTTTGTAAGTTTCAACATTGTTTTAGTAATTTGTTATCCAAGCAAACACTGACCCTATTTGATAGTATTTTATAAACAAATCAATGGAAAATTCAAACACACTCACCGTTTTCATTTGTGTGAAAATATTTTTCAAAATTCAAAAAGTAATTTAGAAAGGTTTCTTGAGATTGATATTTTCAAAAAAAAAATTCCAAAATACAAATTTCTTGCATCAATTTCCTCTTTTTTTTTCTTTTTTTCTTTTTTTCAGTAACAGAAAATGAAAACAAATATAGGTGAAGAGGATGAGGGAAGAGTATGGGAAGTTGGATAAAGTGGACATGAGCATTTGGGAATGCTGTGAACTTCTCAATGATGTTGTGGACGATAGCGATCCAGATTTGGATGAGCCTCAAATCGAGCACTTGTTGCAGACAGCTGAGGCAATTAGAAAGGACTATCCTGACGAAGATTGGTTGCACCTAACTGGACTTATTCATGGTACACATTGTACTTAGTAGTTGTTCTTTGTATCCTCCTGAAAAATGTTTTTGTAAGAAAATGTTTTTTGTCGAAATAAACGAATAGAAACTCGACTAATCTACTCATAAATGGCCAAGACCCTTCTAGTGGATTAAAACCTAATTTGATGTTATATGGTTTCAGATCTTGGAAAAGTTCTTCTTCATCCTAGCTTTGGGGGCCTTCCTCAATGGGCTGTTGTTGGTGAGTGTTTTGTTATGAGTTACGACAACTTAAATAATATGTGATCATGCGTTTGGCATCATTTTCATTTTTATGTTATGCAAAAAAAAAAAGAAAAAAAAAAGTCACTTTAAACTTATTTACAAACTATTTTGGAAAAATCAAGATAACCTTTCACTGTTTTTGACATTACAGGTGACACCTTCCCTCTGGGGTGTGCTTTCGACAAATCGATTGTTCATCACAAGGTGTGCTTCCTCAATTTTAAACCTTATCTTGTAGAATAAATTATACATGATTTTAATTAACAATTTTATTCTAAGAAAAATGAATAAATACTTTTTATGCAGTATTTCGAGCACAATCCAGATTCAAAAAATCCTGTTTACAACACTGAAAATGGAATTTATGTGGAAGGTTGTGGCCTAGACAACGTAATGATATCATGGGGGCATGATGATTACATGTATTTGGTATGTGCTTCAAGTAATTAGTTTAATTTAGATATTTAATACTATAAAAACTTCTTGTTAATCTAACTTCAATTTCAAATTTTTAGGTGGCTAAGGAAAATGGATCAACTCTGCCTCCAGCTGCATTGTTCATCATCCGATACCACTCTTTTTATCGTAAGCATTTATGCTAAATTTTTTTAATTCCAAAAATTAGTTTTTTAATTAACATGTTTAACATGAAGATCTGAATAATTCATCTTGCAGCATTACATAAGTCAGGAGCATACACGCATTTAATGAATGAGGATGATGTTGAGAATTTAAAGTGGCTAAAAATTTTCAAGTAATCCCTCTTTCTTTCTAGCATTTTATTTTAATTGCATATTTTATGCAGATATGACTAACAAAGTTTAATATTGTTTACAAACTTTTTAAATTTATGTAGCAAATATGATCTCTACAGTAAGAGCAAAGTTCACATTGATGTCGAGAAGGTCAAGCCATATTATCTTTCTCTCATTGAGAAGGTGGGTATTGCTCTAATTGAGAACTTACGTGCACAAAATCAGTCACAGAATGATGACTATTTTGTAACCAATTTCTATGCGCATCTCCTTTTCAAAATTGGTCTTGCAACACTCTCAAGGAGCACCTTACGAGTGTTATGTTACTGGTTTCTATGAATGTCTATTTTTTTGAAACTTTTTTCATCTTGATGTTTCGTATTCTTAATTAGAGATTTTTGTTGCAGTATTTCCCGGCGAAGCTGAGATGGTGAATGTTCCAAATTGAAGACACATTATTTGAGATATTAACGAATTTGTTATTGCGCTTGATTTGTGCACAAATAACACACAACAGAAATACGTGAGTGTGATGTAATTCCTCTAATTTTATCCAGAAATTTCTATCAATAAATGATGTACAATGCATTTGGTGGAATTAAATTTCATTCCTTTAGCATTTTTTCAAATTCTACTTGACTAGCTTTGATTTTATTTTTATTTTTTTTAATCGGCAAAATAAATCTTTATTAATGAAAACATATAAAGTATAATAAAGTATATCAATAAAGAGAAGCTCGGAGCTAGCTCAAGCTCCAAACTCCAGTTGGTGAGAAACCAACAAGCGAAATACAGCCAGAACAAACCAGTAGCAAAATAAGCGTAAACTACGAAATTACAGCCACAACTAAGCAAACCAACCACTAGCAATCCAACCATTAGCAATCAGCAAGAGCAGCAGAAACAAATCAACCAAGACTAGCAGCAGCAATCAGCAATCAGCGGCAGATCAACCAAGAGAAGCAGAAACAAAAACAGAAATAGATTACCAG
The DNA here is from genome assembly GCF_004153795.1 of Camellia sinensis. Taxonomy (NCBI): domain Eukaryota; kingdom Viridiplantae; phylum Streptophyta; class Magnoliopsida; order Ericales; family Theaceae; genus Camellia; species Camellia sinensis. The sequence continues at coordinate 17,602 of NW_021035110.1, forward strand.
AAGCAGAAATAGAGTACCAAGACTAACAGATTAGAGTTGTTCAGCTTTTCCAAAACAGAGCAGCAATCTAACAGATTACCAAAGCAAAGCATGACCAGAACCTATCAACCTAACACCTGGTTGACACCAATTGATTCAACATCTAATTTGATTCCACTTGAACATATAATCATCAACTGAGAAAGGAAAGTCCTTTGTAGATGCTTTAAGCCAGAGAACAGTTCTGGTTTTGATGAGTTCATATAGACCTGAGGAATTGGGTTGTGACATAAAGAAGACACACTCATTCCTATGTTTCCAGAGAGACCACAGAACAGCTAAGGGTATCGCATTCCAGATTTTCTTTTCAAGTCTCTTAAATTTTCCACCCATCCACCAATTGAAAAGACCTTCAACTAATCCTTGAAGGCACCAATTAAAACCCCAATCATGTATCACTGATGACTAGATAAACCAGGAGAAGGGGCAGTGCAACAAGACATGAATAGCAGTTTCAACTTCAGTGGTACAGAATGGGCAGATGGAGGATGCACTGCTGCTTAAAATGTCTATTCTGTGCAAAAACTCTGCAGACTTTATTCTGTTTTTCCAAGCTAGCCAACCAAAAAAGAGAACTTTGGGGGGAAAAGCATTGTACTAGACTTACTAATTCTGAGTTGAGGGCCAAGCAGAGAGCTACTGAAAGAATAAAGAGCAGAGACAGAGAAAGAACCATTAGTGCAAACTTGACAAGCCACACTGTCAGGACACAGAAGAGGAGAAGAGGATAAGGCATTAACAAGTCTGTTTTCTTCAAGTAATTCCCAAGCATAAAGCTCTCTTCTATACTGAAAATTCCAATTATCTGAGCTGGATTTCCTGTGGTAAAAATGATGAAGGGATCCTTTCTTGACAATAGAAAGGTTGTAGAGAAGAGGGAATTCTGATTTAAAGCAAAGTCCTTCACACCACTTGTCATGACAAAATGAGATTCTAGACCCATTCCCCACTTTAAGTAGACAATTATCCAAATAGAAGTTGAAGATATTCCTACTATAGGCCCCAATGGAGATAATGTCAGTCCACAATCTAGAATGTTTATAATGGGATCTCAGTGGAGGATGCCAACAATTTTCCTTGATTTTATACTTGCTACAAATAGCCCTTCTTCAGAGTGCATTGACTTGATTCCCAAATTTCCACCACTATTTGAGTAGTAAACAAGTATTCACATCTCTAATCCTTCTTATACCCAGATACCCTTGATTGACACTCTTTGTTACCTCCACCCATTTCACTAGATGAACTTTTCTCTTTAGATCATTGCCACCCTACAGAAACACAGCTTCAATCTTCTCTATTTCTCTAGCAACTCCTTCGGACATCTTGAATAGAGAGAGGTAGTACACAAGGAGATTGGATAGATCAGATTTTATCAAGGTTAGACTTGACTAGCTTTGATGATGAGCAATATAATAATCTTCCTCCAAAATTTTATTGCTTTTGATGCCAAGAAAATTCAAGAGACCTAAGAGAGAAAGAGAGTTCATGTAGTGGATGAATGTTTACCGAGCGTTTTCAATGGTGAAGTTAGAAAAAATTATTCCAAGTAGCAACCATTAATGATAACCTTTTTTTTTTCTTCATAATCAACAATAATAAAATGATGCAAACTATTCAAGCTAATAATATACCCAAAAACCGTTTCTCGTGTGTATTTTTAAAATTGATTCCAACGAGTTTTCATCTTTTGAATGCTTTGCTTGATATTAATATTAATATTAATGCAATAGAAAAATGTCCCCTTCTAAGTATAATCAACATATAACATTTTAAGTAATGTCATAATCATTGTAGTTCACATATTCACATATATCCAAATCACAATTCAATAATCCTGATTTATGGGATTAATGGAGGGGATTTAGTTGATAAAATAAAAGAGGGTGCGTAAAAGTTTAAGGGGCATATATAAATTTTTAGGATTGACAAATTGAAGAACTATTTATCCTTCTTGGGCCTATTATAGATCTGCCACTGGGATGATACCCAGGTTCAAGTTTCCTCTTATGTTTAATGCAACATTCCCTTCCCCTAATTACCAAGCTCGACTAATTATCCACTTACGTTTCATTTGGAAAGGGTTGGTTTTTTAGCTTTTTTGGCTATTTTAGCCTCGGCTAAAAAGCTTAGTTTGGGAAGGATTTTTCGGATTTTTATCTTTTTTTGTGAGAGAAGAGTGTAATGATTATGAGTTAGATGTGATGTTTTGTTTGTTGTAGTTAAAATAGCGTATTTTGTCTTTTGTAACTAAAATAGCCAAAAAAAACCCATAAACCATCTTCCCAAACGGAGCTTTATTGTGTTGCTTTTAGGGGGCAGAGTTGAGGAAGGTCAACAATGAATGAATGGTTTGCATGCCCAAAGACTGGGAAAGATAAACTAAAATGATTCGTTTGGCAAGAAGAGTTTGGGGCTTTTTTGGCTATTTTAGCCTAGTGTGCAACGTGATCTAGTTTGTCAATCACACGGACAAATGGCCCAACCTATATGCTCGCCGGTTGTTGCAAAAAATAACTTGGCGCACACATAAAGACACAAACAATTTCGCCACATCTCTTCGTCACGCTCCGTATGACCACAGATGCTTCTCCTAGCAAGTCCTTTATTAGTTTTGAGGAAATTCGGGTAACATTTGCGCAGCGTCTTTGCATGAAATCAGACGGCCCTTTCCCACCCTGTGTCATATCCAATTTCTCCCTCCCACATTGTACCCCAAAGATCAACCTGATGTCGTTGTGCGCAAATGGTAACTTAGCTCCACCGATGTGGAATTTTCTCATCTTCAGGGTTTGTAAGTTTGTATTATCCACATACCGTCGCATCACATTTTTTGAACATTTTAGGATCACAGCTCGTTAGCCCGAATAGCATCAATCATCAGCCAAAATGGCGTTTCTCTGCAACTTCTGTGACGTGGGCATCGCGTAATTCGAGTTCCAGAACTGTCTAATCAGCCCGGATATGTTTGAACGGTACATTAATTTCAACGTATCAACAACAGCTCTCTGAAAAGATCACCCGCCCTTTCTGTTTCTTGAAAGGGAGCTTTTGCTTGTCGTTTACTGGGTTGCCTTGTCGATGTGTGTTGGTGACCTCAAGCCAATTTTCCGTTTTACCAGTCTACTGCCACTGCTACCTGAACATGTTTTACATTCAAATCAGAAGAAACAAATTAAAACTGCCAACACAAAACATTAAAATGTCATGATCCTTACCATGAAAAAATGAATCTTTTACACCACCACATGTTCCGGCATCAGGCAATTTTACCAGAAGAACACCAACTTTTATGCCCCATGTCATGCCATCAAATTAAAATCTGAACTCAAACGTTAACATCACACAGGCAAACTCTGATTTTCATCTCATCGCGCACTAGCAACCAGTAACATACTGCATGCATTATATGCAAAGTACTAACCACTATCACTTCCCAACTAACTAATTATATTGTTCTGTACTAAATTTTGTACAAATGCAACGAGCTGTAGCTATGCATTTCAACATATAACATCCAACATTAAAGTGAGCTACGTAGATTATGTCAATGGATTGAAGAACATTACAAATGCGTCACCACTTCAATATGATTTTCACAACATCAAAACACGCTACATTAACATGATTACGGACTACGCATTGGCAGCAAAACGTAAACAAAAAATAAAAGGGCCCCGATTTTGAAATTGTGATTACATCACCGACATGATTCTTGCACAACATTATACTTTTGCTTCGATGTAAAAAACCAAGGAAAAAAATACACCCCCCCACATGTTAAGATAGTATACACCAACAAAAATAGGTAAACCATGTTCCCCAACCCCCTATCCCCCCCAACCAAATTCAGGGAAACCCAGTACACACTTGACCTAATAAATTGCATTACCATTTCATTTACATTTCACGCGAGTAACATTACGACAAAATCACAAAAAAAACCCCAACTTAACAGGACAAGAACATTGACAACCTACTTTCCGAGACAGACGCATGAATTTCTCAAAAATCGCACCCAAAAAACAACACTAGTTCAGCGTACATTTTTTTAACAATTTCATGTATTTCACAAATCCCACAACATTAACCACTTCCCATAATATGTCACCAATAACACCAACAACTTCGTAATGTAAAATGAAATCAAGGGTTTACGTACAGAGGCACTTAAACGATACCCTGGAACCATTGTCGGGCGCCTACGCAGGACTTCCGCTCGCTATTTCGAAGCACAGAAGTGTCACAAGCAACTACACCGCAGGGTTTGATGTATCAACAGCCGAAGGGGTTTTCGTATTTATGGGGATACGGTAAACACAAAATGCTATTCTGTTGACTGGAATTCACATCGTCAAGCAAATTCTGCAACTGCAATGCCTGACATGCCGCATTAACATCGGAGAACTGTTCAACCTCCATACACGACTCTTCGATATCGGGTTTGTTTGAGGGAAACAAATTTCTACAGAAGACAGGTTTGGGGCATTCCAGTCATTACGCGTGGGGGTTTACTTAATTACCCTTACTAAAACGTGTAAACATTACATTGAGGCGGGTTTAGTTGTCAATAACATTATTTTAGGACTAATTGGAACATAAGATAAAGATAGGACTAAATGAGCATAAGATACATATTTGGGATTTATTGGTGCGTCGCCCTTGAATTTTGAAATTATTTTGAAAAAATTATTTCCTTTGTAGTATTTTCAATTAAAAATTGATTAATGTTTTTTTGTTAATAATAATTTTTTTTTAATTGAATTTTAAAAAGTTTGGTTATGATGTGTGATCAGAATTTCAATAGTGTGAAAGTAGTGTGTTTGTTATGAGTTATAATAATTTGAATTAAGTTTTGAAAACTCTTCCAAAACTCGTAACCGAACAAATTTTCTTACTTCACATGTCAAATCAAACTTTTAAAACTCAATTCCACATTCAATTCAAAACTCAATTCAACACTGTATTCAAAAAGCATAACCAAACAAATTTTCTACACTCAAATCATAATTTACAACTACAAACTCAAAATACAACTCATACTCTCAAATCATATTTACAAAACTCTGCCAAACGCAACCTAAATAATTCCAATAAGGTATGCGGGGCCACTCTTGTTTTGTTTTATTATGTGGTACTGCTGTTGAATTTTTACGACTTTTGAGAGCTTTCAATCTATAAATAGGCTTGTCAAATGATTAGGCATGAAATTGTTGTTTTAATTAATAAAAATTGTGGATTATTATATGGATGAAGTAAGCTAGGCCAATCAGAGAAGCATTGTATATAAAATTTGAGAGCTTCTAAATACACTATGCATTATAATATTTGTAATTTTAAGAAGAAAACACTATACATATGCTTGTAGTTAGAAAATCGATGAGCCTATGCAGAAATATGTTTAAAATTATTGAAGAATTTAACTGGTTTTGAATAAATATTATAATTGGTTCTTTTCATTGCTATAAGAAAATTAGCGAACTAAATTGAGCACCAGAGGCTGATTGTAATTTTGGTTTCCAATTTTTCGAAGGTACGATCTGTTTTGACTTTTAAAAATTTTACACTAATAACAAATGAATATTAAATTTAAATATTTGTATATTTTTGATTTTTTTTACAGTATTAGAAGGTAAGTGATCAACGGTACATGTTTTGCAATAAAGGCTAGGGTGGAGATATTTATAGAACAGCTCCACCCTCTCTCTCATATATTTTCAATTGTAAGATTCTACAATTTTTTTGTAAAACCTTTGAAAAGCTTCACCTAAAATCCCTTATTTACATTAAATAAAAAAATCGATAAAATTGAACTAAAGAAGTGGTAGGTTCTAATCTTGGTCATTTCATGAATAGAGAGTCAAATTTCTAACACTCCATTTGTTTCGACAGAACAATTTGTTTTACTAAATATGATTATTTTTTTTCCAGAACGATAATTAAGTACTGTGTACGCCAATCAAGTGCCAACCAATTTCGTTGGGATAGTCCTTTCTGATTGCCTCAACTATTTGTAACAAATGCTCGATTTGAGGATTATCGAAGTATGGATCGCTATCATCCACGACATCATGAGAAGTTCACTGCTTTCCCTGATAGCTATAGTTTTGTCCTACTTTCTTCTTTTTAGCACACAATAGGTTAGTGAAGCATGAGTTGGCATGGAGAAAGAAAAGCCAATAGTTCGGCCTAGTGGTAGAAGAAACAACGAAATGATAAGATGAGGTGCCTTTGAACATCCCACGGGTCGTTGCAACTCTCTACCTTTAGTATTCTTGGGATCGAGCACTAGAGTCATCCGCACTTTATTTTTTTCACTCCATGTTAGCCCAAGCTATAATGTAAAAGTCATTATTACTTTTCATTTTACAATTACAATAGCAGATAATTCACAGGTTTGTGTCCTAAGTAACAAAACTTCTTATCTAAGTTAGCCCTTTAGCCTCCGTTTGGGAAGTGGGTTGGCTTTTTGGCTTTTGGCTTTTTGGCTATTTTAGCCTGGGCTAAAAAGCTTCGTTTGGGAAGGGCTTTTTGGCTTTTTGGCTTTTTTGACTTTTTTTGTGAGAGAAGAGTGTAATGATATGGGTTGGATGTGATGTTTTGTTTTTGTGGCTAAAAATCAGCCTATTGTCTTTTGT
>NW_021035112.1:0-39461 GCF_004153795.1 Camellia sinensis
ACACGATTTTAGCATGTTTGGAAATCTTATCCTAGTTGCGTCGTGTACGGCTTGGGCTGGGTTGTTTCGGACCTCCTTCACGATTTCGGCGTGAATTGGAGCGCTTCCCTTTTCCCTCACACCGATTTCAGTTGTTTGCAATCTATCTCAGGTTGTGTCGATCCTATTGATGCGCTTGGCGGGGTGTTTCGGACCCAGCTTATGATTTCAGCGTCGTTTGAGTGTCCCTTTTCCTCACCACAAAATTTCAGGCATGTTTTGGAAATCTATTCTCAGGTGTGCGTGTGTACGATGTCGCTCGGGGTATGACTTGGCCTGCAAGTACCTCCTTCACGACTTTCTGCCGTGGTTTGAGTGTCCCTTTTGTCCTCACACTATTTTCAGCTTGTTTGAATTTATCTCAGGTTGCGTCCTGTTACGCGCTTGCGGCAGTTTTTTTTTCTGACCTCCTCCACGATTTCAGCGTTGGTTTGAGTGTCCCCTTTCTCACACAATTTCAGCATGTTTGGAATCTATCTCAGCGTTGCGTGTGTATAGCGCTTTGGGCGGGTTGTGTCGAACCTCTTACGATTTCTTGCGTGGTTTGAGGTCCCTTCCTCACACTATTTCGCTTGTTTGGAATTTATTCTCAGGTTGCGGTCCTGTACGCGCTTGGGCAGTTTTTTTCTTGACCTTCTCTCTCACGATCTCAGCTGCGTTTGAGTGTCCCTTTTCCTCAGACGATTTCACGTGTTTGAAATCTATCTCAGTTGCGTTCGTATACGGCTGGGCGGGTTGTTTCGGGATCTTCTCTACACGATTTCAGCGGTGGTTGAGTGTCCCGTTTCCTCACACAATATCAGCGTGTTTGGAAATCTATCTCAGGTTGCGTCGTGTACGCGCTTGGGCAGGTAGTTCGAACCTCTACTCTGACTACTTCAGTGTGGTTTGAGTGCCCCTTTTCCTCATACGATTTCAGGTGTTGGGAAAAATTTTTTCTCACGGTTGGCGTCGTGTACGCGCCTTGGGGCGCTTGTTTTCGACCTCCTCTTATTGATTTCAGCAGTTGGTTTTAGTGTCCCTTTCTCACACGATTTTTGCGTGTTTGAATCAATCTCAGTTCGCGTCGTAGACGCGCTTGGGCGGGGTTGTTTCGAAACTCACTCCTTCCACGATTCCGCGTGGTTTGAGTGTCCCTTTCTCTCACAAAACACTTTTCGTCACACGTGGTTTGAGTGTCCCTTTTCCTAACAACTATGTACGATTTTAAGCCCATATTTCGAATATTCTCAGTTGCGTCTGTACGCGCTTGGCGGATTGATTCGAAACCTCCTCTTCAGTCTAACGACCGATTTCCACTGGTTTTTAGTTGTTCTTTTCTCACGCAACGATATTCAGCGTGTTTGGAATTATCTGGTTGTCGTCGTGTACGCGCTTGGGGTTTTTCTTTTTTTCTGAACCTCTCCTGCCAACGATTTCAGCATGGTTTGAGTTCTCCACCTTTTCCCTCAACGCGCATTTCAACAGTGTTTGGAACTATCTATCTAGGTTGCGTCACAACGATACAACAAGATGGCGAAGGCCAGAGCCCTCAGCTACGGGGTAGTGGGACTTCCAGATTTACATGGGTAGAAGGGCTTCATAAAACTCACCGATTTCAGCTTTCGGGTGGTTTGAGTTGTCCCTTTTCCTCAACGTATATTATGCCGACCATACGTTGTGTGGAACTATCCAGGTTGGATCGTGTACGCGCTGAGGCGGGTGTTCGACCTCCTTGACTATTCACGTGGTTTGACGGGTGCCCCTTCTTTACCTCACACGATTTCAACGTGTGTTTGGAAATTGTATCTCGGTTTGCGTCGTGTACGCCACTTTGGACGGTTTTTTATCTGACCTCCTCTCCGATTTCAGCGTGGTTTAAGTGTCCCTTTCCTCACATGATTTCAGCGTGTTTGGAATCTTATCTCAGCTTCGCGTGGGTTACGCACTTGGGTGGTTTGTTCGGACTTCCTCGTCACGATTTCAGTAGGGTTTGAGTGTCCGTTTCCACAGACGACTTTCAGCGTGTTTGGAATCTAATCTTCAGGTCGCGTCGTGTACGTGTATGGGCGGGTTTATTTTACGGACCTCCTCTCACATATTCAGCGGATTGAGGTTCCTTTTCCTCACACAATTTCTGCGATGTTTGGTAACTATCTCAGGTTGCGTCGTGTACGCGCTTGGGCAGTTTGTTTTTCTGACCTCCTCACAACGATTTCAGGCATGGTTGAGTGTCCCTTTCCTTACACGATTTCAGCAATGTTTGGAATCTACTTCCAGGCCGCGTCGTGCGCGCTATTGGTCGGTTTTTGTTTCGGCCTCTCTCATGATTTCAGCAGAGTTTGAGTGTCCCTTTTCCCCTCACACCATTTTAGCGATGTTTGGAATCTATCTCATCAGGTTGCGTTCTGGTAAGCGCTTGGGCCTGGTGTTCGGACCTCCTTCTCGACGATTTCGGAACGTGATTGGAGTGTCCCTCTTTCCCTCACACCGATTTCAGTGTGTTGCAATCTATCGTCAGGCTTGTCTCGTGTACTGCGCTTGGGCGGGTGTTTTCGGACCTCACTTATGATTTCAGCGTTCGGTTTGAGTGTCCCTTTATTCCTCACACAAATTTCTGCATGTTTGGAAATCTATCTCAGGTTGCGTTGTGTATGCGCTTGGGCGGGTTGTGTCGAACCTCCTCTCACGATTTCTGCGTGGTTTGAGTGTCCCTTTTCCTCACACTATTTCAGCTTGTTTGGAATTTATCTCAGGTTGCGTCCTGTACGCGCTTGGGCAGTTTTTTTTTCTGACCTCCTCTCACGATTTCAGCGTGGTTTGAGTGTCCCTTTTCCTCAGACGATTTCAACGTGTTTGAAATCTATCTCAGGTTGCGTCGTATACGCGCTTGGGCGGGTTGTTTCGGATCTTCTCTCACGATTTCAGCGTGGTTTGAGTGTCCCGTTTCCTCACACGATTTCAGCGTGTTTGGAATCTATCTCAGGTCGCGTCATGTACGCGCTTGGGCGGCTTGTTTCAGACTTTCTCTCATGATTTCAGCAGAGTTTGAGTGTCCCTTTTCCTCACACGATTTCAACGTGTTTGGAATTTTTCTCAGGTTGCGTCGTGCACGCACCTGGGCGGTTGTTTTTGGACCTCCCCTCACGATTTCAGCGTGGTTTGAGTGTCCCTTTTCCTCATACGATTTCAGCGTGTTTGGAATTTTTCTCAGGTTGCGTCGTGCACGCACCTGGGCGGTTGTTTTTGGACCTCCCCTCACGATTTCAGCGTGGTTTGAGTGTCCCTTTTCCTCATACGATTTCAGCGTGTTTGGAATTTTTCTCAGGTTGCGTCGTGCACGCACCTGGGCGGTTGTTTTTGGACCTCCCCTCACGATTTCAGCGTGGTTTGAGTGTCCCTTTTCCTCATACGATTTCAGCGTGTTTGGAATTTTTCTCAGGTTGCGTCGTGCACGCACCTGGGCGGTTGTTTTTGGACCTCCCCTCACGATTTCAGCGTGGTTTGAGTGTCCCTTTTCCTCATACGATTTCAGCGTGTTTGGAATTTTTCTCAGGTTGCGTCGTGCACGCACCTGGGCGGTTGTTTTTGGACCTCCCCTCACGATTTCAGCGTGGTTTGAGTGTCCCTTTTCCTCATACGATTTCAGCGTGTTTGGAATTTTTCTCAGGTTGCGTCGTGCACGCACCTGGGCGGTTGTTTTTGGACCTCCCCTCACGATTTCAGCGTGGTTTGAGTGTCCCTTTTCCTCATACGATTTCAGCGTGTTTGGAATTTTTCTCAGGTTGCGTCGTGCACGCAGTCCCTTTCCTCACACGATTTCAGCATGTTTGGAATTTATCTCAGGTTGCATCGTGTACGCACCTGGGCGGTGTTGTTTCGGACCTCCTCTTACAATTTCAACGTGGTTTGAGTGTCCCCATTCCTCACACAATTTCAGTGTGTTTGAAATTTGTCTCAGGTTGCGTTGTGTATGCACCTGATTGTTTGTTTCGAACCTCCTCTCACGATTTCGGCGTGATTTGAGTGTCCCTTTCCTCACACGTTTTCGACGTGTTTGGGATTTGTTTTTCCTCCTCTCTTGATTCCAGCATGGTTGGGGTATGTCACCTTTTTGCATCTATTGTATGTCCATTTATTACTTGCATTGTGCATGCATTTTATCGCACTATTTTGCGCTTCGCACTATTTTGTGCACATTACTTGCATTGTGCATGCATTTGATCGCGCTATTTTGTACATCGTGCTATTTTGTGCACCGTACTTGCGTTGTGCATGCATTTGATCGCGCTATTTTGTACATCGCGCTATTTTGTGCACCGTACTTGCATTGTGCATGCATTTTATCGCTCTATTTTGCGCATCGTGCTATTTTGTACATGCATTTTATCGCGCTACATTGCATCTTTCGCGCTATTTTCTGCATCGCTCTGTTTTGTGTATTGCATCTTTCGTGCTATTTTGCACATCGCACTGTTTTGTGCATTGCATTTCATTCACGCTATTTTGCGCAATGCACTGTTTTGTGTATTACATTTCATTCGCGCTATCTTGCGCACCTCATCTGCATTTTTAGTGCATTGCATTATTCGCGCTATCTTGCGCACCTCATCTGCACTTGTTAGTACATTGCGTTGTCACACACCTTTCACCTTATTTGCACTTGTTAGTGCATCGCATTGTTATGCACTTTTCACTTGCGTTGCTATGCATGTTTCCATCGGCATTGTGTATGCACGCGCTTATCTCGCATTGGAATTGCATCTTGATGTAACGTTGGGCAAGTGTTTCTAACCATATTGTACCTGTCGAGTTTCTTTCTTATGCAGGCACGATAATGTATGTACGGTTCATTTGAGGCTGGCGCGACCAGACGATATTGTATGTACGGTTCATTTGAGCTTGGTGCGACCAGACGGTATTGTATTTACTCCGCGTGAGACGTAGCGAGAATTGTATAATTCTCTTACATCCTTTCTGCATGTAATGTAGTTTATTTATATTCGCTTGCTTAAACTGTTGCATTTATTGTGTATAATTGCTTCATTACAACTTCTTTGCATGATCATAAGTTATGTTTGGCTTTGTGCATGTCTTTTGCATCTTGCCCCTGCCTACGGGCACATCTCTTTGTTATCTTGCCTGTTTGTCTAAGTCTTCGGCCTTGTCAAAAATGGGTCATCTCTGGGCTTTGGCATCCACTCCCGTTATCTTATTGACTTCCGAGTTCTGTCAAAGAGGTGCAACTGTAGACACCCCATTTTTGACCGACCTTAAGACTCAGACGTCATCGATTGAGCGCTCGGTGATAGTGCATGTTGTGCTCGTTTCGGGTTTCCGGAGTTTTGGCTGAGAGCCTTGCCTCCGGGCCTCTGAACTCTTTGTGCTTTGGCTCGGTTTGCAGACCGAACCTTTTTTTCCTTGTCTGAGGGAGGGAGTGGTTTCGTAGACCATCCTTTTGTGCTCTTAGACCACTTTTCGTGATCGTAGACCACTTTTCTCGTTTGGAAACCAGTTTTCGATTTTCGGAGCCTTCAGCTGCGCACCTTGGCTCGTGACCCCTTAACGTTCTCCAACCACACCTTGTTGCCTCTGCCTAGAGGGACACTATGGTCCGGGAGACCACTTTTGTGGTCGCAGACCACTTTGGGTGCCGGTAGACTAGTTTTCGAGACTTCCGGCTGTGCGTTTTGCCTCCCGAGCTTTTGTCTTGCATTTGTTTTGGTTTTTTTTGGTACAAACCTTGTTTTCCTTGTTTGGAAGGTGGTACAATAGTGGGAGACCAGTATTTCCCCTTGGCGACCACTTTTCTTCCCGCCAACCAGTTTTCTGGTCAAACAACTGGTCTCCTTGGTCTTTGGGGCATCTTTTCTAGTCAGTCACCGCACCACTGCATTGTTTTCATGCTCTAGACTCTCTCCCACCATGGCTGACTAGTTTTTTTCTTGGGAGACCACTTATGGTGGTCGGCCGACCACTCTAAGTAGCTGGCCGACCACTTCAAGTGGTCAGCTACTTTTTGTCACCTTTTTGGGGATATTTTCTTCCAGGTGGCATAGCTGGAAGTCACTGAAACCATCCTCCATATGGAGGGATGGCCTTGGACCCTTAGCTTCCTCAAGAAGCTTACACTTTTGTTCTTTATATAAGAGAACCTCCTCCTCCCTCCTCTAGGTTCAGAATTTTGAGGCTTGGGTGATAGATACACACTTGTCTCTATATTTCTTTGTTTGTTCTTGTTTTGTGCCTTAAAGTGTCATTTTGTCTCACTTTTATACACAAACACACACTCAAACACCATCCTTTTATTGCTGAGGCTTCTTGAGGTTTGTTTTGGAGTTCTTGGACTGGTTTGAGCTCAAAGAAGTTGCTGGAGTTGCCGCTTTAAAGGTGGTCTTCAAGGGTGAGCTTCTAACCTTTTAAACCCCCATTTTTGCTTAAGCTTTTAGCCCTACTTCCATGCTGTTTTAGGCTTAACTTCCTACTGCAAAAAGTTTTGTTTTCCAGTCCTTGTGAAATTTGTTTAAGGTCACTTTTGTATTGGGGGTTGTCTACCCCCTCTTAGGTTTTGTTTGGCCTTGCTTTTGTGCCTTCTTGTTTGAGCCTTCGGGACCACCTTGTTTTGACCTTCTCTCCACTTAAACTCAGAGGAATTTCAGTGGTGGAAGTGGTGTTTTAAGGTCCCAATGAGGAGAGGGCCATCCCCCCTCCTTGTGTCTTCAATACTTGTTTCATTAGCCTCATGTGTGAGCATGTTTGTTAAGCTTATGTTGGCCATGTCTTAGGATGTATTTGCGTTTATTTTGCTGTGGCATACCACTGTTTTTACTTGGTTTTGTCACTCCATGCATGCCTTATACACTTGTAGTGTAAATCTTACAAACTAGCTTTGTGTGCCTCATGTTTGAGCATGTCTTTCTAGCTTGTTTTGGGGCCATCTCAGCATGTATTTGGGGTTATTTCAGCATGCCTTAGATCTGTTTTAGGTTGGTTTAGTTGGCTCTTGCATGCCTTATGCACTTGTAGTGTAAATTTCATAAACTAGTCTTGTATGCTTCATGAAGTAGCATGTCTTTCTAGCTTATATTGAGCCTATTTTAGCATGTTTTTAGTGATGTTCTACCATGTCATACCTCTATTAAGGTTTGGTTTGGTTGGCACTTGCATGCTCCATGCACTTGTAGCGTAATTCCATGATTTAGCCTAATATGCATCATGCTTTAACATGTCATTTTAGCATGCTTTTGGATTAACTCTAAGAAGCTTTTGTCCATGTTTTACCATGCTCTAGCTCTGATTTGTGTTGTCTTGGTCTTGCGTGCCATGCTTTGTATAGCTATTGTGCATTTTAGCTTGTTAGCTTTGTGTATCAAATCCACTAGCATGCATTGCTTGACCTATTTGAATGATTTGGCATCATTTGTTATGTGATTTCTGTCCATGTTTCATGGTCATACACTCATGTCTTTCACTTATTCAATGCGTTGGAGGGTTTCCCTCTTTATGCCTTAGCATGGGTCATTGTGTATGCCTTCATGCCTAAGCTTGCGAGCTATCATTTCAATGTGTTTTTGGGGTTATTTTGCCATAATATAACTCTGATTTTTGTTGGTTAAGTCATCTCATGCTTAGGCTTAATAGGTGTAGTGTAATTCTCCCTTTTGGCATTATATGCATCATGCCTTATGCCCTTCATGCTAGCTTGTTTTAGCTTTGGTCCATACATGTTTTAGACTTATCTTGGCATGTTCTAGGACTGTTTTGGGTTGCCTCTGCCATATGCTTCATGCTTTGTATAGCTGTAGTGCAATTAGCCTCGCTAGCTTTGTGTTTTGATGACTCATGCATGCTATCTTTGAGCTGTTTAGATGATTTGGGCATCATTTAATACTTCATTTCAGAGCTTATACCATTACTATGTTCCCACTTCATTCATGTTTTGAATACCCTTGAGTGTTGTGCATTGTCGCCTTGCTTATGGCCTAGCTTGTATGCTTGCATGCCTAGGTCCTTGAGCCTCTATCTTAGCATATTTTGGTCTTTGTTTAGACCTATTTGAACTCTGTCCATGATTGGTTCATGCATTTGTGCCACGTATTGCATGCCCCCTTTGTAGTCCTCTTTATTAGCTTCATGCTTTAAGGACCTTTGCATGCTATGCTTTGTTTCAATGATTTGGCATCATTTCATACCTTATTTCCATGCATTTAGTGTTGTCACACTTCTGCATTTGTCACTCCTTGAGCACCCTTGAGGGTTGTGCTCTTAGGCCTACTTGATAGGCCAATGCATGTGCATGTTTGCCTTGCCCTTTTGTGCCTTTGTTTTGCTGTTATGGCCACTGATTTGGACATGACTGAGGTCTGTCCATTTTGGTTTAAGTCCATTTAGCATTGTGTATGCCATGTTGTTTGCATGCTTATATCACATTGCATTGAGTGTGCCATGTTGTTCATCGCATTGTGTATGCCATGTTCTTCGCATTGTATATGCCATGTTGTTCTTAGCATTGTGTATGCCATGATGTTACATTGCATTGAGTATGCCATGTTATTCTTTGCATTGTGTATGCCATGTAGTTGCATTGTTCTTTGCATGCATGTCCCTTACATGTTTACATGCTTAGGCTGCATTACATGTTTGCATGCTTTTGTTACATTTTTGTTTGGAATAGGTGTTAGTCCAAACACGAGAAAAGAGAGACGTTTCATACTTGAAGTGATGAAATGTGCCTCAATACTCGGTCACCGACACTCTTGATCAAACATGATAGAGTTCTAGGCCTTATGTGTAACTTCGCCTCTTGGCCATCTTGCATCGAGATGCGTGATTGGTGGCTCAAGGGTCGAGAACTACACTCCCTTGAGCTTATGAAATGATAGGGATGGTAGTTGTGCACACATATCTTGCAAATACATTGCCATGCCCTTTCTTGCTCTCTGTTGTAGAAAACTGGAGTTTGGCAGCAACAACTGGTCGGCCACACTTTTTCTGGTTCACAACAAGGATAGGTGGTTGGCCATGGCTGGTGACACCCCTAGGTGGTCGGCCATCCTCCCCCAAGTTCCCATGGTGGAGTTTAAGCTTTCTGGAGCTTGCTGCAAGGTTCTGAGAATAGTTGCAAACAGAGGCAAGTTGGGGCATCGCGTTGGATTTCCTTATGAGGCAGCCGGACTTGCATGCACTATTCTCCCTCTGAAGCTCCTGTTTTACTGCTTTACTTAGCCAATTTACTTAGCTAGTTCATGCTTTGGTTTTGTAATTAAGTAGTTAATGCGTTTCGCTGCTTATTTGTTTTGTAACAGCTTAATTGGCTAACTAGGATTAGTTAACTGGTTTTCTTTGTAATATTTAGTTTAATTAGCTTAGATTAGCTAGTTAGCTTCTTATTTGGATCCTCCGTCGAGAGGGTCAATTTATGTAATAAGCGTGCGTGCGTGTGATGCATGTCTTCCAAACCCCATTTCTTTCTCCCTTTTACTTAACCGCTTACGATGGTTAGTTTTAGGGAATATTCTGATTAGTATACTTATACTCCGCATGCATGCATTTCTTCATCTGCACTGCATGCACCGGGCTCGGCGCATCATACTAACTGCATTGTATTTTTAATACATTTACTTGAATACATGTTCAATAACATGTTATCAAGTTGCATTTCACATGACATTCTAGAATAGCCGAGCCTATTTTAGTTGCATTCTTGCATGTGTTGCATTAGCCATCTTAACATGAACTAGGATCACGCATGATTTCTAACTAGTTCTTTGTTTTGGCTCGGAGTACATTGTGAGTGTTTACGCTTTAGCATACTGCATGTGTGTTATTGACTGCCATGTTAAGCATGATTGCCATGAGGCTAATTGCTTATTTGATTAACTGCCTGAATGCATGTGGGTGAAGGTTGGATTACTTGAATTGGAACAATTCATCCAATCCTCATTTTAGCCTACTTGCAAGTAGCAAACTTCAAATCATTTTCACAAATGAATATGCAATATTTTGTTCCAACTTAGGCGATCTAGTCTATACTTTTATACTGTGCGCATCACATAGTAATTCTAGGTTAATAACCGGAATAAGAACACGTGTGTTTTCAAAAACAAAATATCATGCTTAGTACAGGCTGATCTTTTGATCCGGCGAGCGGGGGTGCACATTGCATGACCTTCCCCTCTCGTACCCAAGTTCCCGAGGCGAGGCAACTTTGGTGATGATGGACACGTGGCCTTAGGCACGAGACAGGGTTTCCTAAATTTCCCCCACAATAAAATATTTAGGTGGCGGCTCTGTATCTGGCAAAGCAATCCATGTTTGGCACTTCTTTATAAAAATCAATTTTCCAAAATGATTTGCCGGATTTGGACTCTTTGGTGATTTATCGGTCTTGCATTGCACTTTACGAGATTAGATTCAAAACCATGACATTGAGTCCAAACTGTAGTAGCTAGAGAACAAACGAATTCGCGCCCTCGCAGCACGGAGCATCGGGAGTTCTCGGAGCACGTCCACGACTAGCAAGGCTAAAATCATCCTTTTCAGTGGATAACTTTAGGATGAAATAGTAAGGAGAGGCTTTGAGGATGTAAAGGTGAGAATGGAAGGCGGAAGAGATATGGTCCTTTCCTTTCAATCAGTAGAAGTCATGAAGGAAAAACTTACGATAATGAAGGATTGGCACACTGAATGGTACGAATTAGTTTTCGAATAGAGACAAGGGATGGCTATTGAGCAAGAAAGATATGTATGGCTTAGTTTCTACGATGTTCCATTGAACTTGTGGAGTTATAATACATTTAGTAGCAGTGGTAAGATTTGGGGAGTAGTGATTGGCATAGATGATGATACTCTTCGATTAAATTCCCTTCACTGTGGAAAAGTGAAGATTGCCACTAAAAGTATGGAGTCCATTAATTAAACTATCAATCTGGAGTGGAAAGGTTAGGGTTTGTTAGGAACAAATCATAGTGTCTCAAATAGTGAAGGATCAGTGTGTCTTCCAATCCAATGAATAGAAGAAGTTCACAGATTATTCAATATGCTTAAGAATGCACAAACACTCTGTATTAACGAAATAGATAAACTAAAAATGGTGTACAAATCCTTCTGAGATGTTTTGTGTTTCATCAGACTATAAAATGGAGTGAATCACTTCTTGGGCATGTAGTTACAATGGCAGGTTCAATTTGGAATAATTTTGCTCCTCCCAAAGTGAAATTCTTTGGGTGGTTGGCCTGGCTTGGTAAAGTTAAAACTTATAGTTTTCTCCATAGAATTGGAATCTTAGTTGGAAGTGTTAATCTTGCTTGTGTTTTTTGTCAGAATGAGGTTGAAACAGTGGATCATAAACTACTTTTTTGTCCTTTTGTTTGGATGTTGTGGTCAAACACTTTAAGATGGTGGAGTTTTCATTGGGTCTTGCCAGGTTTTGTGAATGAACAGTTCAAGTGGTGGTCTGGTTGTAGCATGAAAAAGTTGCAAAAGAAAACCTAGATGGTTCTACCTTTTGCTATCCTTTGGTCTACATGGAAGCATATAAATGAATGTATATTTATTGGTTCTCAACCAAACTTGGAAGACTTGTGCGAAATTGTAAAGGTGAGAGTAGCTATGTGGGTCAACGCATCGCCAATTCATGTGGAGTTTTCTGTAAATGACTTGGTTTTTAATTTGCAACAAGTTAAGCATTGTATCAGTAATGGAGGTTGAGTGTTAAAATTGATCAAGAAATGACTTGTATCAGGAACATGGGTGTTGCTAGGTGATATATGAAGAAAGGACCTGTATCAATTGATGGGTGCTACTGGATGATGTATTAATCTGGAACATGTTGTTGGGTGTTGTTTTCTTTCTTTTGTTTTGTTTCTCATTTTCTTTGGTTGGTTGGCTACTCACCAACTTGCGGGTGCTAGCAAACGATAGGGTGCGCATTATGGTGCCAACCTAGTTGGGATGATCATGCGTATCGTGATGCTTAACGCACTCACCTTCCTTTACTAATGTGATTTTAATCTATCATGTACTATGCTTTACATCAATATATTCTTCTTTTTTGCTGATCAAATATATATATATATATATGAATGGATTCATAATTGAGAGGGGTTACATAATACTCGCTAATAGTTTAGGGGGGTTTTATGTAATTAATCCAAAAGAATTTTTGGAATTGATATATTACTGTACGGAAAGGTGAAAACTTTCAGTATGACACAATGCAATAACATGAATCGAATTGTTTATGAATAACATGTTAGTGTTGACCACTTTTTTATACTAACACAAATATGGAACATTCTAATAACACAAATATTAAACTGATTATATTTGTATAAAACATGCTTAACAACCGATAGAGATAATCCACTTAACAAAATTAGGTATAGATTTTCATGTTATTTTCACAAGAGAGTGTTATGACATTTTCAAATCTCATATGCAACTCTATTTAACTTAATAAAAGGGTAATCAACAAGGTTAGCCCGATTGGTCAAAACTCTTGCACTTCACTAAGAGGTCAGTAGTTTAAATCTCCCTACCTGCATGTAGGGCTTTCTCTCCCACTTTTGGTATTTTTTCCCACTTTTTTTTTTTTTTTTTTGCAATTTTTTTTATTGTATTTGATTTTCATTACTATGATTGCAATTCTTGGATTTTATTATAATATCTTATATGAATTTAAAAAATAAAATAAAAAATTGAAAAAAAAACCCTTAATAAAAAGGTGTACATAAAATAAAATTTTAGGTTAATATAGTTTTCTTTTTCATTTAAAATAATGTATTTATTTTATTTATTTATTTATTTTTCCTATTTTAAAGTCAATTTAGTAAGAAAATATAATGTGGAGTATAGGGTATCTTTAAATTTGTGAAATAAAAAGACTTGAAATCAAACAATTAATAATTTCAACAAGTGAATATTAGTTGAAATAAAATTCGAAGGAATTATTATTTTTTATTTCACCATACACTTGATATTTTTATGAAAAATAATAATTCAGTGTAACTTTAAAAATATATATATATACAAATCAATGGTAAATTTTATCAATATTAATAATTAAAATTTTAAACATTTTCATGAATCTATAATATTTTTCTGAAAGTAGGTAATTCCTCCTATGTTTAACCAATGGCGAAATTTTTTGCATGACATGTTAATACATTATAAATCTGACACAGATAAAATAGAAAAATTTAGTCAAAAGCCTCTTAACATAATTGTGTAGTGTTAAGGGCAAGTAAATATTTTCTAATGCATCAAGTCCTCTAAAATTTATTTATCATGAATTAAGGACATAAAAAAACATATTCTTTTTATTTTAGATAATTTTGCCCTTTTATTTTCCATTATCTCTCCTTTCCTATTTCAACCATCAGCGTGATAAAAACACACACACACTTTCTCTCTCTATATATATCGTCTTCAATATTCCAAAGTAGAAAATTCCTACAAGATTGCAAGAGATGGTTTTACAATCGACTGATAAAATTTTGATAATTGCTATATTTCAAACCTTATTTGTTGTATTTCAGTGATTATTTGGATCAAAACTTGCGATTGAGCCATACAAAAGATGTGTATTTCGTTTGTTTCTTTAGATGAAATAGTGAATAATTGTTGAAATTTTGTTTGGTGAGATTGAAAATTGAACAATATGTATTTCATTTGTTATGATTATTTTTTATTGAGTCTGATTGAATAACGATATTTTTTTTTGGTTATATTAATTTTATTATTGTTTACTCTAGTATTATGTGGCCTGTGTTTTATTAGCTGATATACTATATTTTAATAGCAAAATTTTACTTTGGTTTGCAATAACAATATGTAGCATGTTTTTTATTTGCTGACTCTTTTTTAAATTAATTGTAAACTTTTACTTTGTTAACATTATCATTTTATTGCTTTATTAAATTTTTTATTTAATATTTTTACTTGTGATTGCAACAACTATAGTGATTATTATAGTGAATCGGAGTACAATTTTACTATTTGCATTAATTTTGAAGGTAAAATTTTGATTAGTTAAAAGAAAAATTCATTGACAACATGATCTTATTTAATAGATCTTGACGAGAAGATTCTAAAAATACTAATTTTATTAAAAAATGACATTTAGAGCAAAAGTTTTATCATTTTAAAATTTAAAATATGAAATTAATCACTAAAGATATTCTAATAAGAGTGACATGTGCTAGATTTTTCAAAAAAAAAAATAAAATTATATTTCCTCTTAATGCATGAAAGTTTTATTACGAAGGGATCTGACCAAATTCTCTTAAAAAATAATATGACAAGGTAAAATGAAAAATATACTGTTAGAATTTTTTATTAATTTTTTTTCTTCTACCCTTATTTATTTATAATTAATAATTTTAAAAAGAGCTTAAAATATCAAGAGCCAACGTGGCTTATGTTATACACATAAGAAGAAGTCTGGATCCTCTGCAAGGTTTTCCTACAAAAGATCTTGTAGTGCGTTATAAAATGACGTCATTTTACTCCTTTCTTTTTCTTTTTTTCCAATTTCTTCTCAGCTTCCTCTTCTTCTTACCTTAACCCACAAAACAAAAACAAAGGTAAAAGGTCCAAAAAAGAATGAGAAAATATGGATTCTGGTCCTTCCCTTTTTTCCATACCAATGCTAAGTTCCAAATAGTGTGTATATGATTCTATGATTTTCATTTTTTCAATAGCTTTGTTGTGTTACAAGAGATGAGGGGGAAGAAAAAGAAGAAAAAGGACACAAGTGCCATTGATGCATTTTGGAGTTCCCTGAATCATGAACCATGCATATAATTATATCCATTTTAAACCAAACAAATAATGCAGATGAAATTTTTGATTCCATTCCGCGTAAATATTTAAAACAAAAGCCCTAATTTTTACCAAATTGAAATTAGAAAGCTATGGATAGTATATAGTATATATCTATATATATAGAACCTGAAAGAAAAGTCCTAATTTTTACAAAATTAAAATTAGAAAGCTATGGGTAGTACATATATTATAATACATATATAAAAGAAGAGATATATATATATATATACATATATATACAGTACCTATAACATATACATATATATATTTTGGGACTCTTTCACAGGTGGCAAGTCGGACTCCGCTCGCCGCCATCTTCTTGTCGGTCTACTATGTTCATCTTCCCATCATCTCCCTCTTTTCACTTTGTTTTCATTTTGGGACATTTAGAGGTTAAGGAGCTATGAAAAAACGACGTCGTAAAGAGAGTAAAACGACGTCGTTTTATCATGTACTACAGGATCTCCTACAGGAAAACCCTATAGAGGATCCGAACTCACAAGGAGTCATGTTAGCCAATAAACAAAATTTGTGAATTCAAACAGATTTCGATCTTCTCTATATTATGAGTAACGCTATATCTATTTAAAATCTTACTAACAGTCTTACTAA
Source organism: Camellia sinensis (assembly GCF_004153795.1). Taxonomy (NCBI): domain Eukaryota; kingdom Viridiplantae; phylum Streptophyta; class Magnoliopsida; order Ericales; family Theaceae; genus Camellia; species Camellia sinensis. Next base: position 15,457 of record NW_021035112.1, read on the forward strand.
AAACTGATAGGGGAGCATATCTAACTAAAGGTGCATTGTAATAGTATGTACTAGTGTAGTAGGTTAGTATGTCTTTCTAACTGATCAGTTAGTTGTTAGTAAGTTGTGTAGTTAGTTAGTTAGAATGGTTAGGAACTATATATAAATAGGCTTCTGAAGTAGGACTCAAAAGTTAATGATTCTCTTTCTAGTGTAGTAGGTTAGTATCTCTTTCTAACTTATTGTTGTATTGTTCAAATATTGATCTCATGCTGATAAGCGGAGAAATGAACTGGAATGGAGCAAAGCAAGAAGGCTGGAAACATGTGTTCAGGAAAAGACATGGCAACAGTGAACTAAGATCAGAACGAGGTACACATACTGTGTTTGTAGACAATTTACCAAATTCAATGCATCCAAAAAAACTATTCCATCTATTTACAAACTTCGGAATAGTAAACGATGTCTCTATACCAAACAAAATATAGCGATTCTGATTTTGACTCGACCCTCGTTGTATCCCGAACTCAGGTTTAATGGTTTCACATTGTTGTTCATGGCCTATTTCCCTTGTATCTCCTTAAGTTTGACTTTTGTGTTGTAGTGGTTGGGTTTGGAACAGGTTGGTTGTTTAGTTTTCAAACCTTTGTTGCCCAACATTTTGCTTCTCTGCTCGAGTGGCACTTCTTGTGCTCGAGTGGGCTTCGTGAACTCTTAATACTTTTGCAGGTCTACAAAACTACCAGAAGGATGTATTCTACGCTCGAGTGGCGTTTCCTACGTTCGAGTGAGTGGATGCTCGAGCGGCCCTTTCTTGTGCTCGAGCGTTGGTATTTTGTTTGCAAAATTACTAGATGTGTGTATTATACGCTCGAGCGTCACTTCTCGAGCTCGAGTGGTAATGCCCTTTTGTTTTGTGTCTTGGCACTTGAGCAGAACAACTTATTGTGTCTGACGCTCGAGCGTCACTTCTAGCGCTCGAGCAGACTGTGCATATATCAGTTCATGAAAAGGTCATTTTACATCAGGTTTTTCAGATCTATTTCTCTCCAAACCCTAAAGTTGAAACCCTCTCTCTCTAAAACCTACCTTCTCTCTACATTTTCACCCAGGACTAGTGATCTCTCTACTGATGTGCCTTTGTTAAAAAGGTAGTGCATCTCAAGAGCTCTCTTTTGATCCGATTAAAGCTTTGTTTTGGCATCTTTCAAGTTTCTCCATCTCTTCCTTTTGTGTTCTAAGCTTGAGGTAGGAACTCTCTACACTCTTCTATGAGTTTTAGCTTAGTTGTTTGTTGTTGTGTAAGAAAGATTGGGATTTGAGGTAGTTTTGAACAAACCTAGGGTTTTAATTTAAAATCACAAGAGGGGTTTTCGAATAAATGTAGTGAAAATGGTTATGGGAGTAATTGTGAGCTTGAGTTGTGCTAAAATGGTTGATTTTGGTGTTTGGGATAAAATTGGAAAAAGTGGGAGTTTTGCCCTAAAATGACTCAAATGATTATTTTGTACAAATAATGAAACTGGTAGTGAAAGTATGAAATTGGGAAGTTGTTTATATAAATGGTGACGTTAGATATGTATTATCTCGCACCTATGAGTATTTCGATACTTTATCTGTTGTAAAGACTGTATATCTGTTTAGAAATATCTATTTTGGGCTATCGGTAGAGGATAATCATGATTGTTGTAGAAATTGCATGAGGATTTGGCGAATTCAAACTAATTTCTTATTGGTTGTCATTGAATATGACTGTGTTGTAATACATTGTATATGTATGATATTTGGGGGAAGAAAGAGGATGGTCTCCATTGAATTAAGTTGGCCTATGTGTCCTGGGTGTAAGTCTCGAAAACTGTGCATATACATGGGTGCCAATTTCCACGGACGAAATTTCTATAAAATAGCAAATTGAAGTTTTGTGAATTGATTATATATTTTGAGAACCACTGAGTTGTAATCTCAGTTGGGTTGTCTGGATAATAATGAACATGACGCATGAATTGAGGTGAAATAAACTGACATGAATGAAATTGAGATAAAACACACTGGAATATAATGGAATTTCATATATTATGATCTTGTAGAATATGATTGATACCATGTGGGCATTAGACTTGCACTTCATACTTACACCTTTGTTAAGATTCATATGTTGTGGTAGATTGTTTCTGCTGGGCTTTTGTTCACCCTATTTGGGAAAAACCATTTTCAGGTGTCGGTGATATGCCTCCGCCAAGGCAGTAGCGTAGAGAGATTTGGAGTAAGAGCTTCTATTTTGTTATATCTATTTTTCTATAACCAAGGGCTTTAAATAGTGTTGAGCTAGGCTCACTTTTGTTGTAACCAAGTACTATGTTGGAAAGATGTAAGCCCGTATGGCATTTATTTCGTTGATCATTTCGTTTGGTGTCACATGCTATAGAGTCAGGGTAAAGCTTATGAATGTGTAATGCATGTGCCCTTTTGTAAATAGACTCTGATTAATGAAAGCCTAATACTCTGTTTATATCATTTTGTATTAGTCTTTACTGTTGAATTATTGTATTATTTTCGGGGTGTTACAACTTGGTATCAAAGCATACTGGGTTTGAATACTTTGGGTACTTAGGGAGTGGTTAATACCACAATGGGTTTGTCTCGCTTGCTAGAGACTTTAATACGAATGATATGTGCTTATATGATAACATGCTTATGTGATTATACGGGTGTGGGATTTAATATCTAGGATGTTGATTGAGTCTATGGGATTCTAGAAGCCCTATTAGAAGAGCACTTGATTAGTGTTGTTTATACTTGGAACTTTGGCAACGCCGCAAGACAATCATTATCTGGGAACGAAATTCGTATGTGTTTGTGTGACAACATGCTTATGTGGAGTGAATTACCATTGTCTACCGCATTAGGACATGAGTGAATTAGCTTTAGTACATTTGTAAATATGCTAATAGCTTTCGTTACCTTCTTTAGGATGTTAGGATGTGGACATGGTGGCAGACGCGGTAGACCTAAACGGCAGGAGATGCCGATACCGAATGATGTTCCAGCACAGGATGAGGGTATTAGTCAAGCCAATGTGGCCAAACCAATTGGTTAACAGGCCATAGACCCCTTAGCCCATGCAATGGCCGGAGCATTGAGGGAACCCATGGACATTCTCAAGGCTGAGAATCAAGTCCAAGCCCAAGTAGTTAAGGCGGGGCCATCTTTTGTGAAGTGGGAGCTCTTTTGATTGAATCTGGATGAGTTTTTGGCTGATCCCAAAGAGCCACTGAAAGAGGATGAGTGGCTAGAGTAGATGATGAAGACATTTGAGATACCCGGCATCGAAGATGGAGGTTTGAGGGTGACCTTGACATCCTTCTAGCTGTAGGGAGATGCAAGTCAATGGTAGAAGTATGCGTGTGGGCGCATTAGATTGACTTGGAAGGCTTTCGTTGACGTCTTCCAGGACAAGTTCTTGTCTTCCACTATTAGGGAGAAGTCGTGGGATCAGTTTTCTAAACTCAAGCAGTTGAGCACACTGGTGGCTGAGTTTGAGGCCGCATTCACTAGCCTGTCTAGGTTTGCACCAAAATTAGTGGCGACTGAGGAGACCGTACTCATGTTTAAAGTGGTCGGGTCAATGATTACGGATTATGGATGCCTTGTAGAGGTGGCGGCTCATCTGGAGACCGTGATGCAGATGGAGGAGGAGAGGATGAGGGGCTGCAGGAGGAGCCAAGACTATCAGGGGGATAAAAAGAGGTAGAGGGGTTCTAACCCACAGTCGTCCCAGGGAGCAGAGTCGAGGTCCACTTTTCCAGTGCTGAGTTTAGGTTCTAGGAGAGGTGGTTAGGGAGATTTCACTTGTTTCAAATGTGGTCAGTTGGGCCACAAGTCTCCGGCTTGTCTATAGAAAGGAGGAGGGCAACAGTCTGCACCATCTTCGGCTCATTCTTAGGGCCAGAGTCAGGAGAGAGGCCAGCCGGTCACTTGTTATTAGTGTGGGTGTAGACACCCCATTTTTGACCGACCTTAAGAATCAGGCGTCGCCAATTGAGTGCTTGGTGATGTTGCATAATGTGCTCGTTCAGAAGTTTCAGAGTCGCGGCCGTAAGCCCTGCCTCCGGACTTCCGAACCCTTTTCTGTGCCTTGTCTCGGTTTGCGAACCAGACTCGGTTTTCTCTGTTTCTTTTCCTGAGGGGAGAGAGAGGTCCCGTAGACCATCTCTCAACGTCCGTAGGCTACATTTGGTGGCCGTAGGCCATTTTGCCCATTTCGGAGTCCGGTTCCCGGTTTTCGGAGCCGTCAGGCCGTGTGCCTCGGTTCGGGACCGCTTAACCATCTCCTATTGCCCTGATTTTTGGCATACATCCTATTTCATCCATTTTGAGGGACACTGAGGGCTGAGAAACCCACTTCGAGGTCAAATACAATTTTCGGTGCTTAACAGCCCATTTCCGGGACCCCGAACTGCGTGTTTTGGCTCCGGAACATTCGTTTTGCAACGGTTTTCGCTCATTTTTGGCAGGTACCTCTGTTTTATCACAAGGAAGGTCACTGAAGGGTGGGAGGCCAGCAATTGTTGCAGCAACCAGTTATCAGGGTAAGGGAGGAGGATATCCCGAAGACGGCATTTTGTACATGGTATGGCCATTACGAGTTCCTAATAATGCCTTTTGCGCTAACCAATGCTCCAGCTGTATTTATGGATTTGATGAACCAGATCTTCTGTGAATGGCAGGAGATGCCGATACCGAATGATGTTCCAGCACAGGATGAGGGTATTAGTCAAGCCAATGTGGCCAAACCAATTGGTTAACAGGCCATAGACCCCTTAGCCCATGCAATGGCCGGAGCATTGAGGGAACCCATGGACATTCTCAAGGCTGAGAATCAAGTCCAAGCCCAAGTAGTTAAGGCGGGGCCATCTTTTGTGAAGTGGGAGCTCTTTTGATTGAATCTGGATGAGTTTTTGGCTGATCCCAAAGAGCCACTGAAAGAGGATGAGTGGCTAGAGTAGATGATGAAGACATTTGAGATACCCGGCATCGAAGATGGAGGTTTGAGGGTGACCTTGACATCCTTCTAGCTGTAGGGAGATGCAAGTCAATGGTAGAAGTATGCGTGTGGGCGCATTGGATTGACTTGGAAGGCTTTCGTTCATGTCTTCCAGGACAAGTTCTTGTCTTCCACTATTAGGGAGAAGTTGTGGGATCAGTTTTCTCAACTCAAGCAGTTGAGCACACCGGTGGCCGAGTTTGAGGCCGCATTCACTAGCCTCTCTAGGTTTGTACCAACATTAGCGGCGACTGAGGAGACTGTACTTATGTTTAAAGTGGTCGGGTCGATTATTACGAATTACGGATGCCTTATAGAGGCGGCGGCGGCTCATCTGGAGACCGTGATGTAGATGGAGGAGAAGAGGATGAGGGGCTCCAGGAGGGGCCAAGACTATCAGGGGGATAAAAAGAGGTAGAGGGGTTCTAACCCACAGTCGTCCCAGGGAGCATAGTTGAGGTCCACTTTTCCAATGCTAAGTTTAGGTTCTATGAGACGTGGTCAGGGAGATTTCACTTGTTTCAAATGTGGTCAGTTGGGCCACAAGTCTCCAGCTTGCCTGTAGAAAGGAGGAGGGCAGCAGTCTGCACCATCTTCGGTCGTTCTCAGAGCTAGAGTCAAGAGAGAAGACAGCTGCTCACTTGTTATTAGTGTGGACAGGCGGGGCACATGAAGATATTTTGCCCACAATTGGGTTGCACATCTGGTGCATCTGTTTCGAGACAGACACAGAGTCACTAGCTAGCTTAGTCAGCACAGGCCTCGAGGGCAAATTAGGAAGCCGCTTTGGCTCAGTCAATGCAGCAGGCCTATGCTCCGAGGGGAGAGCAGGTAGATCAAAGGCCAACAGGGCGTGTGTATGTTGTTACCACGCCAGATCCAGTACCCACGCCATTGGTAGTGAGAGGTACCTTCTTGTTTTGGAATTCGGTTGCTAACGTGTTAATTGATACTAGTGCATCCCATTCATTTATCTCATCTGCATTTGCATCAATTTTGGGGTTAGAGTTGGCTCAATTAGCATCCCCTATCTGTGTAGAGTCACCTATTGGTGGTGAGGTTATTTTGAAGCAGGGGTGTCGGGGTTGTGACATAGAGGTTGCAGGTCGCCGACTTCCTTTTGCATTTGTTTTGATTGATATATCTAGTCTTAACGTTATATTGGGTATGGACTGGTTGTCATTCTATAAGGCTATTATAGACTGCTACTGTTAGAGGATTACTGTATGTACTCTGAGCAGTGATTGCTTTTACTTTTTGGGGGACCAAGTGGACAGAATCTTATCACAAATATATGATCTGTGTGGTCGGAGTAAGCTTAGTTGTCTTCTTGCCAACTTCTTAGGTACTGAGTTTCCAAGTTGAGTTGCGAAGGGTAGTTTGTGAATACCCAGACGTTTTTCCTGACGATCTTACCAATTTGCCACCTCACCGAGAGATCGAGTTCTCTATTGACCTAGTGCCTGGTATGACACCGATTTCTACGGCACCATATAGATTTGCACTTGCCGACTTGAGTGAGTTGAAGATTCAACTCCAGGAATTGTTAGATAAGGGTTTTATTCGCCTTAATACCTTGCCTTGGGGAACAACCTACTCTTTTTTCTAAAAAGAAAGATGGTGTGTTGCGACTTTGTGTAGATTACTAGAAGTTGAACTGGGTAACTGTTAAGAACAAATACTCAATGCCTCGTATAGATGATTTGTTTGATCAGCTAAAGGGGTATTGTTGCTTTTCTGAGATAGACCTGAGATCGAGTTATCACCAGTTGAGGGTAAAGGAGGAAAATATCCCAAAGATGGCATTACGTACGTGGTATGGCCATTACGAGTTTTCTAATGATGCCCTTTGGGCTCACCAATGCACCAGCTATGTTTATGGACTTGATGAACCAGATCTTCTGTGAATTTCTAGATCGTTTTGTGGTCGTTTTTGTGGATGACATCTTGATTTATTCACCCTTAGAGGAGGAGCACGAGGAACACTTGCGGGAAGTACTTGAGTTACTTAGAGCCCACAAACTATATGCGACGTTTGGGAAGTGTGAATTATGGCTAAAAGAGGTTAAGTTCTTAGGCCATGTGGCATCCGGGGAAGGGGTGACTGTAGATTCATCCAAGATAAAGGCAGTGCAAGATTGGGAACAGCTTAAGAATGCTTTTTAGATCCGTTGATTCTTGGGGTTGGCCGAGTATTACCGTCGGTTCGTGAAGGATTTCTCTAGATTAGCTTCACCATTAACTAGACTAACGAGGAAAAGAGTTAAGTTTGTGTGGAATACAACTTTTGAGAAGTCGTTCCAAGAGCTTAAGTGTCATGACCCGAACCCGCCCCCGTGGGTTAAGGACATAACCGGCCAGTAATCATGAGATTACCTACGGCCTCAAACCAAACCAAACATATTTTAATAGAGTTGATGGGGGCCAAACGGAAGCAATTCAAAACTTTGTCCATAGAGCTGTGCTTACATGGCACATCAAAACAAACCATACATATATATATTAATAACTCACAACTGAAATATAGTGCTGTAAAAATCTGTTCAGACAAGATCATCCAAAACTAAGTCAACCCAGGAAACTATATACAGACATATACAAAACTTCGCCAACATGACAATATAAATACATAACAAAAGGGCGAAGATGGGTCTCGTGCGTGAGACATGAAGCCTGACTTTCCAAAACCTATGTTGATCCACTTAGGTTTACTGGGGCTAGGTCTGGACCTCTCTTGGCTTACCTACAAACACATGAATGAGCGTGAGCGAAAGCCCAGTGAATAATACCAAGTAAGGGAAATGCATTGATACATTATACAATAGACGGCCTTGGGCCCCATTTCATTCATGTCAACTGGCCTTTGGCCTTTTCAAACTTTCATATCAAACTGGCTCTAAGGCCTGTATATCAGACTGGCTCTTAGGCCTTTATATCAGACTGGCTCTTAGGCCCTTCAAACTTTCAGATCAAACTGGCTCATAGGCCTTTCAAACTTTCATATCAAACTGGCACATAGGCCTTTCAGACGTTCAGATCAAACCGGCTCATAGGCCTTTCAAACTTTCATATCAAACTGGCGCATAGGCCTTTCAGACGTTCAGATCAAACTGGCTCATAGGCCTTTCAAACTTTCATATCAAACTGGCGCATAGGCCTTTCAGACTTTCAGATCAAACTAGCGCATAGGCCTTTCAGACTTTCATATCAAACTATGTTCACCATTCAAATTAATGAACTTTACAAAACTTATATAGAAGTAGCAATTGGACAATAACATATGTCAGATATTACTCACAGTGATCGATTGATTGGTTCGCCCTGGAACTCGACCCCACACATGCCATGAACATAAAAGGGTCACTAACAATTCAATCCATTCAAAATCCACATTTTCCTCTTTAGGCTTTATTCTTATCTCTTTAATTCAATTACAATGCTCAATGTATGCCTAAGAGTGTTTAGAAGTGAAAGGGAACGAAAAACAGAACACAGAATGCATTTTCAAAATTTCAGAAAACAGGGTCCCCGCTCGAGCGTGGACTTCCCCGCTCGAGCGGACCCTTAAGGCCTGCAAAAGTACTGGATGCATCAAAATTACGCTCGATCGCGAACTCTGGCGCTCGAGCGGAAGGCCTCTCTACATGGCTCCACGCTCGAGCATGAACTCCCCCGCTCGAGCGGATACCATGTCTGCAAAAAGTGCTGGGAGCACGAAATTCACGCTTGAGCGGCGGTTTCCCCGCTCGAGCGGTAATCAAACTTTCTGGAAATTCCAGAACTGTTCTTGGAGTCAAACTTCATATATTCATGTACTAACATGGTACAAACACCAAATGACATCATAATGGAGCTCAATTTCACAATTTAATCACATGCATGACTCAAACTAACACAAACTCAACACCAACATGCTCAAATTCAAACAATCAAACCTTACACCCCTATTATTTGTACATGCATGTGGGAGATGCTCATCATTCACAACTTAATTGGTGAAGAGGTGATAAAAACATGAGTTTCATTTAAAATTGCACATGGATTATACATTTTTATGCTCAAACATGCAATTTCGAAGTACTTCCTCACATGCATGTGCATATAGACTGCCAAATCAACAAAACCAACTTGATTTCATCATGAACAATTTATTTTATGTTCCTTATCAACATTCAACTTGAATTCACAAAGATTACAAACTAAGATGCACAAATTCACTCACCTAGGAGCCTTAGTCCTCCCAAATTAAGGTTAATTCTTGAGTTAGACTTCAAAGCTCCCAAGCCTCAAGAGCAAACTTTGATTCTCCTACACTTTCCCTCTCTCTAGTTCAATTCTCTCTATCTCTTGGAGTCAAAACCAGCCAAAATGAAAATGAAAGAGGGATTTAAGTGTGTAGTGCCTTTTTCTATAAATTCCCACTAGCCATAACTTAATAATAAGAATAATTGGGCAGTAATTCACCAATTTAATCAACTTAATCTGGTCCGAATCAACTTTTAAATTAAATTTCACCGTAAGCTCTAAAAATTATGCCAATCACAATGGCGCAATCAATTTCGGGTTCTGTGGCCGATGAGGCCTCCAATTTAATTTCCAAAGCAGATAGTCAAATAGATATTCCTGCGGTGAACAGATAGAAATTCAAAACCACATATTTTCACACAATGACGCATAAAATTATATTAAACACATAATCATACTCAAACTATGGACCAATTAGCATACTACAGGACAGGGGTATCACATTAAGGTTATGCTTACCACTGCTCCAGTATTGATTATTCCGGAGAGGGGTTTGGGTTATTCAGTATATTGTGATGCCTCACAGAAAGGCTTGGGCTGTGTTTTGATGCAAGAAGGGAAGGTAGTAGCCTATGGCTCGCGTTAGTTGAAAACACATCCGAGGAACTACCCTACTCATGACTTAGAGTTAGCGGCGGTGATCTTTGCCTTGAAGATTTGGAGGCATTACCCATATGGAGAGAAGTTCAAAGTATTTTCTGATCACAAGAGTCTGAAGTATCTGTTTACACTAAAAGACTTAAATCTAAGGCAGAGGAGGTGGATGGAATTTATAGAGGATTATGACTTTGAGTTACATTAACACTGGGGAAAGGCAAATGTTGTGGCTGATGCCTTAAGTAGGAAATCAATTAGCAGTGTAGCTTCTACTGCCATCCAGGAATGGGAGATATTGGGTGCTATTGGTGAGTTTGACTTGCTCCTTGACTAGTCTGTTGAGTCTGCAGCCATGTTTTCAGTAGTTACACAACCTACACTTGTGAACCAAGTGTTAGAAGTACAGAAGGGAGACCTTGAAGCAGAATCCCTCCAGGAGAAGATCTCCAATCGGAAGGTAGAAAGAGGCTTGAATGTGTATCCCGACCTAAGTGTGAGATACCATGACCGTTTATTCGTACCGGAGTCTTGCCAGGAGGAAGTACTCCGAGAGTTCCACCATTGACGCCTTGCGGTGCATTCAGGAGGCACAAAGATGTATTATGATCTTAGTCGCCAGTTTTGGTGGCGAGGTATGAAGAAGGATGTAGCCGTGTTTGTATCGAAGTACCTTACTTGTCAACAAGTGAAGGCCGAGCATTAGAGGCCAGTGGGTTTGTTGCAACCCTTGCTATAGCTGAGTGGAAGTGGCGGCATGTCATGATTGATTTTGTTGTGGGCCTTTCAAGGACTCAATGGTGTAGTAATGCCATTTGGGTGGTAGTTGACCGGTTGACTAAGTCGACGCGCTTTATAGCTATACACGTAAGTGACTCGGTAGATTTTCTTGCTGACCTATACATTAAGGATGTAATAAGGTTGCACAAGGTCCCAATGACGATTGTATCGGATAGAGATTCGCGTTTTATGGCTCGGTTGTAGTAGAGCCTACAAAGTGCCTTGGGCACTAAATTGACTTTTAGCACTGGGTATCATTCTCAAACTGATGGGCAATCTAAGCATACTATTTAGATCCTTGAAAATATGCTTCAGGGTTGTGTCTTTGACTTCAAGGGTTCATGGGAGAGGCACTTGCTGTTAGTGGAGTTTTCCTATAACAATAGTTTCCAGTCGAGTATCGGTGTGGCACTGTTTGAGGCCTTATACGGCCGGTTGTGTAGATTTCCTATGTGTGTAGATCTTCTGTGTCTTGGGCCAAGGTGGGTGATGCACTTATGTTGGGTCCAGAGTTGGTCCGGGAAACAATGAAAAAAGTTGCACTTATTCGTAAGAAGTAGGCTGCTGCCCAAAGTCGTTAGAAAAGTTATGTTGACCATAGGAGGAGACCCTTGTCTTTTGAGGTAGGAGATCATGTGTTCTTGAAGATATCACCTAGGAGAGGTTTGATGAGGTTAGAAAGAGTGGGATGTTGTCCCCTAGATTCATTGGGCCTTTTGAGATCCTAGAGTAAATCGGGGAGCTAGCTTATCGTTTGGCCTTGCCGCCACAGCTTTCCAAGATTCATGATGTGTTCCATATTAGCATGCTTCGGAAGTATGAGCCAGATCCATCACATGAATTGGATTGGACTGACTTAGAGGTAGATGAGGATACCTCGTATGAGGAGAGACCAGTGAGGGTCTTGGATACCGGGGACCAAGTCTTGCGAGGCAAGACGATCCCCTTGGTGAAGGTATTGTGGAAACATCATGGGGTTAAGGAAGCAACTTAGGAATGCAAGTTGGAAGTCCATGAGAAATATCCGAAATTATTTGCTAGTGTTTGAACGTGTAATGAAATTTTGTGATGTTAATAACATATGAAAACATTATATATGTTTTCGATATATGAGAACATTGTATATGTTGTGTATGTCTTGGAAACATGAATTTAATGTAAACATTGTAAATGTTTTGGAAAATGTGGATTTTACTTCAATATTGGGAATTGTGTATCAATTTTATGAGAATAGATGACCAAGGAATGGGTCATGGTATTGGAATTGAATATCATTGTTGTAATTGGTTTTAACTTAGTTTTAAAACTTGATTTGGAATTTCGGGGACGAAATTCTTTAAGGAGGGAAGGTTATAGCGATTCCGGTTTTGACTCAACCCTTGTTGTGTCCCGGACTCGGGTTTGATGGTTTCACATTGTTGTTCACGACTTGTTTCCCTTGTATCTCCTTAAGTTTGACTTATGGATTGTAGTGGTTGTGTTTGGAACAGGTTGGTTGCTTAGTTTTCAAACCTTTGTTACCCAGAATTTTGCTTCTCTCCTCAAGCGGTACTTCCTGTGCTCGAGCGGGCTTTGTGAACTTTCAATACTTTTGCAGGTCTGCAAAACTACTGGGAGGATGTATTTTATGCTCAAGCGGGTGGGCGCTCGAGCAGCACTTTCTTGTGCTCGAGCGTTGGTCTATTGTCTGCAAAACTACTGGATGTGTGTATTCTATGCTCGAGCATCAGTTCTTGACCACGAGCGATAATGCTCGTTTGTTTTGTGTCTTGGCACTCAAGTGTCATTCTTTGCACTCGAGCGGAACAACTTATTGTGTCTGACGCTTGAGCGGATTGTGCGTATATTAGTTCGCGAAAATGTCATTTTACATCACTTTTTCAGATCTATTTCTCTCCAAACCCTAAAGTTGAGACCCTCTCTCTCTAAAACCTACCTTCTCTCTACATTTGCACCTAGAACTAGTGATCTCTCTACCCATATACCTTTGTTAAAAAGGTAATGCATCTCAAGAGATCTCTTTTGATACGATTAAAGCTTGGTTTCGGCGTCTTTGAAGTTTGTCCATCTCTCTCTTTGGTCTTCTAAGCTTGAGGTAAGGACTCTCTACACTCTTCTATGAGTTTTAGCTTAGTTATTTGTTGTTGTGCAAGAAAGATTGGGATTTGAGATAGTTTTGAACGAACCTAGGGTTTTAATTTAAAATCACAAGAGAGGTTTTCGAATGAATGTAGTGAAAATGATTATGGTAGTAATTGTGAGCTTGGGTTGTGCTAAAATGGTTGATTTTGGTGTTTGGGATGAAATTGGGAAAAAGGAAACTTTTGCCATAAAATGACTCAATTATTTTGTATAAATATTGAAATTGGTAGTGAAAGTGTAAAATTAGGAAGTGGTTTATGTAAATGGTGAATTTAGATATGTATTATTTTGCACCTATGAGAATCCAGATACTTTATCTATTGTAAAGATTGTATATCTGTTTTGAAATATCTGTTTTGAGCTATCGGTGAAGGATAGCCATGATTATTGTCGAAATTGCATGAGGATTAGGTGAATTGAAACTAATTTCTTATTGGTTGTCATTGAATATGACTATGTTGTAATACATTGTACATGTATGATATTTGGGAGGAGAAAGGGGATGTACTCCACATGCGGTAGAAGAAAGGAGATGGACTCCATTGAATTAAGTTGGCCTATGTGTCCTTGGTGTAAGTCCCAAAAACCGCGCGTATACATGGGTGCCGATTCCTACGGACAAAATTTCCATAAAATGGCAAATTGAAGTGTTGAGTATTGATTATATATGTTTGAGAACCACTGAGTTGTAGTCTCAATTGGGTTGTCTAGATAATAATGAACACGACTCATGACTTGTGGTGAAATGAACTAACATGAATGAAATTGAGATAGAACGCACTGGAATATAAAGGAATTTCATATATTATGATCTTGTAGGATATGATTGATACCTTGTGGGCATTAGACATGCACTTCATACTTATACCTTTGTTAAGATTCATATATTGTTGTAGATTGTTTCTGCTAGGCTTTGGCTCACCCTATTTGGGAAAAACCATTTTTAGGTGTCGGGGATATGCCTCCGCCAAGGTAGTACCGTAGAGGGATTGGTAGCAAGAGGTTCTATTTTGTTATATCTATTTTTGTATAGCCAAAGGCATTAAATTGTGTTAAACTAGGCTCACTTTTGTTGTAACCAAGAACTATCTTGGAAAGATGTAAGCCCGTAGGGCACTTATTTCGTTGATCATTTAGTTTGGTGTCACATGTTATAGAGTCAGGGTAGAGCTTATGAATGTGTAATGCATGTGCCATTTTGTAAATGGACTCTGATTAATGAAAGCTTAATACTCTATTTATGTCATTTTTTATTAGCCTTTACTATTGAATTATTGTATTATTTTTGGGCGTTACACAAAAGGAAGAAGACGACTGGGACAAGGTTTGGATTTATATCTTAGGTTGCCATCCAAAATGCTAACAGTACTTGGTGTGATGATAAACAACTAAAGGTGAAAAAAGCTGAGTTTGGTAAGGAGAAAGATAAAGCCAAAAGAAAGAGTTGACACTCATTTTCAAGTACCACTGAGTAGTGAGTAGAAGAATAACTACTGATGCAAGCAATGTAAGGAAAGTGGGTGAAAGGGTAAGAACTGTTGCAAGCAAAGTGAGGGAATGAACCCAAAGAAAAGGAAATAGTTATGATAGTAGAGGAGTATGGGAATGGATGGTTGTATGTGAGTATGGTGGCAAAACTTTGGCCAAAGTACTACAATGGTGAACTCAATGAGGAACTGCTAATTAGAGGAGTGAAAGATGTGCAGTTGAATGAGGGAGGGTGGGAGAATAGTGTACTTAACATTCCCTTTACCAAATGTAAGAAGGAACAACATGAAGGATATTCATGGGTGGTCCATGAATGGTGTGAATTGGTTATGGAATGGAAAAAAAAATGGATCATCATTGAGCTGGAAATATACGTTTGGCTAACCTATTCTGGAATCCCTCCTAATCTTTGGAATACTCAAAAGTTTTTCAAGATTGGTGAGATTTGGGGTGAAGTGGTGGAAACAGATAAGAACATGTATGACCTGGCATCTCTAAAATGGGGTAAAATGCGAATCCTTACAACACAGTTGGAGGTTATCAATTGTGTTATTAATTTGGAATTTAGAGGATGTTTATACCCAGTTTAGGTGTGTGAAGATGTTAAACTTAATCATAAACTTCAGGGCTCTTGTCAAAGCACCCAAACAACCATTAATTCTGGAAATCATATTACCAATGGAGATCGAAGCTCGAAGAATCATAGAGGAAGACAGGAAGAAGAGTATGATGTGGCATACACAGATGATGTGTTGGATAATCATGATGATGCGGGTCAGAATAAAAAGAAAGAAGTCTGCAAGGAGGCAAGTGTGGGAGGCAGAGTTAATGATTATTTATCTATCTCAGTCATAAGTGAGACTTGCAGCATTATGGGGAACAAAAGCATGCTAAAAAATCTGAGTCTAGCAAATAGTCAATGCATAAGGACTGAAGGAAGTATGCAAGGAAATCTTAGCCAGAGCTCTAGCAGAGGTAGTACAAAAGGTGAAGGCGTTTTGGGTTCTGATGGGCTACTGAGAAGCTTAAGTTGAAATGGATTACCAAAGCACGACATTAACTTAGAAGTAGTACTTGATCAAGCCTATTTTGGTGGACTTTTAAATGGCCTGAATTGGGGCACATCCAAATCAGCTAGGCTGGCCCATAGCAATAACAATTGTGTGGATTACATAACAAGATTGCTGAGATCACTGATTCAATACAACTTGAAGCCCAAGTGGAACAAGATAAGGGCATTGGTACTGTTAGAAATGAAGGAGAAAGTCAAAGCAATCAAGATAATGAACCCAAGAAGACAATAAAAGGCAAGGAGAGTAGGGGAAAAAGAAGGAAGAACCAGAGGAAAATGGTGATGAATACTGGGTTTCAAAGAGGGACCATTTTTAGAGCAGTTGCAGCTGCTATCTCTTCATCACTTTCCCAAAATAGTAGATCAAGTAGAAATAACAATTTAATTAAGGAGGCTCAAGCTACTATTTAGATTGGGAAAGATTTGGGAATAGATTTTGAAGGCAAATAAGATGAAGTTATAGAGAAAATCATGGAAATTGAGGAGAAGGACAGGGAGCAAGCTGCTGAAAGGTGCAATGATGTATGTGCTTAAAATAGCATCAAGGGAGGCTCTAGAGTGAAAATTAAGTTTTGATGAAGATTCTTTCTTGGAATATTAGAGGGCTTCGCAGGCCTGATAAAAGGAGGAAAATTAAAGAAGTTATCAAATAAAGAAAGGTGGGCATGGTGTTGTTGCAAGAAACCAAAAAGATAGATATTTCAAACTAGTTTGTGAAATCTATTTGGCCTCATGACTTGGTTGGCTTCATGAATGTAGATGTAGAAGGGAGTGCTGGAGACCTGTTATATGTTTGGAAGCCTGAAGTGTTCTCCTTAGTGGACTGCTGCTGCAACAGGAGTTCCATCATATTATCAGGTACCTTATTTTGGAGTCTGATTGTGAATGTCTATGCACCCAATGATGTGATTGGTAAGAGGAGTTTATGGGCAGCTTTGATCAATCTGAAGGCTGTTTTTTGTAAACCTTCTTGTGTAGGAGGGGATTTTAACGAAATAAAATCACTGGATGAAAGGAAAGGTTGTGTTAGAAGGGATAGAGGTATGGCAAATTTCGGTAATTTTGTTAGTAGCCTGGAATTGATTGATATACCCATGTTGGGAAGGAAATATACATGGGGTAATTCAATGAAAGGAGAGAGATAGAGCAGACTAGATAGGTTCCTTGTTAGCCCAGAATGGTTGGAATTGTTTAGATACAAACTCTAGGGTCTGCCTAGATCCATATTAGATCATTGCCCAATCATCCTCATGGCAGATGAGAGAAATTGGGGCCCAAAGCCCTTTAGATTGATTAATGTTTGGGCATCTCACCCCTCCTTTCCAAAGGAAGTTTAAAAAGTGTGGAAGGGCACTCAAATAGTAGGTTGGGGAGGCTATAAACTGAAAGTCAAATTGATGGCACTTAAACAAGCATTAAAGAAGTGGAATATTGAAGTGTTTGGGAATATGGATTTTAAACTGAAGCAAGTTGAAGAGGGTCTACATGCCCTAGATTTAATTGTTGAGAATAGAGATCTGGATGAGGTTGAAGGTAGGAGGAGAAGAGAGGTGAGAGGAGATGTATGGAAGTTCAGAAAGATGATGGAGGGAATTTGGCTACAAAAATTAAGGCTGAATTGGAATCTAAAGGGAGATAAAAAAATACTAATTTTTTTCACATCATAGCTACAAAGAGACAGAACACCAATGTAATTAACTGTATGATAGTGAATGGGGCATTAGTGAAGGAACCTATGGAGGTGAAACAAGCTGTGTATGATAACTTCAGGATCAGTTTTAATGAACAATGAGGTGTAGGCCTAAGTTACTTGGTCCATTTAAAGTGATTGAATAGCGTCAATTTTTCAGAAGTATGGAAGAGGATTTTTCTAAAGTTGAAATTTGGGCTGCAATTACAGAATGTGACGGCAACAAGGCACCTGGGCCTGATGGCTTTAACATGACTTGCAACCGAAAAGGGTGGAGCTTTATGAAAGGAGATATACTTAATTTTTTAATGGAATTTTATGATAACAACAAGTTGGTTGGTGGCTTAAATAGCGCCTTCATCGATCACTACAACAAGTTGGGTCTTGAATGACGATTTTTTTTTATTTTTTTATTTTTTGTCTCCAAAGAGCTAATTTTGTCACTATAGATATTTGTGAGGAAATATTTTCATCACCGGTTTCATCATTGAATGTTTGTCACTAAAAAGCACCATGAGGAAAAATAATTTCGTCACCAATGAAATTACTTTAGTGACGAAATTTTTTGTCACCAATAAAACAATATTTTGTCCCCAAAAATCCTCATTTTCATCACCAAATAGTTATTCAATACCATATTTATAACTTTAGTTGACGAATAAATTTGTCACACATGTTGATCATGGACGAGAAAATAATTCGTCATAATAAGATGTAAAGTTGACGAAATTTTTCGTCTCCAAAAGTCATACATGGGTAACAAAATATATTTCGTGGAAAAAATATATATATACGTGACGAAATTTTAGTCACCAAACAACAAAATCAATGAAAACTTTCATATATAAGCTGCAATAAATTTTGTCACAAAAAATATTTATTAGTGACAAATAATCACTTTGTCATAATAACAAGTACAAATGACGAAAAAAATTTGTCACTCAACTTGTTCCATATTTTATATTTCAATTTAAATAATTATTTCGCAAATATCCATGTTCATATCCTAATAGCCTTTTAAATATACTAAGAAATCCACTAGCTATTATACATCACTCTACAAAAAAAATTCACTAAACAATTTATATTATAAGTCAAAATATATCCATCAAACAAATTTAATAATAATCCACTAGCAAAAATACACATAAAGTAAACACATAGTTTTGTCTCTACTTTGGTTATTGTGTATTTTAACAAGGGTCATGCTAAGTAAAAAGTAAATAATGAATCTATTTTCATTGAATACATCTTGAAACTTGTTAAATCTTAGTTAATAAATAGTCAAACTAATGTTCTTTAACTAGTATATACTGACCAACATGAGAAAAATAAAAAGATAAAACAAGCGAGACTTACCAAAAAGGCGATCTACGAGTTCATGGGATACCTTCTTCTCTAAATTGTCCTTTGAAACCTTGTTTCTTAAGAAACTCCATAATGCTTGATGTAATCTCCAAATGCTCCTCAATCGACCCATTCATCTTCCCTATCAAATTATTTTGTGTTTGAATTTCCTCTTTTTCTGCTTGAATTTCATGTTTCTGTGTTGTAATTTCCTCCTTTTGCTCTTGTATTTCCATCTCTAGATGCCTCACATAGTCACTGTCAGTCGAAGCACTGGTAGTCTTGATAGAGAAGGAAGGCCTCAATCCAAGTCCTTTAACATATCTGGACCTTCGCTTGAGCACCTTCATAGATAGCTCCTTTGGAGTAATTGGAACCATACCAGGTTGGGAGCAATGTTCAGCTTAAATGTTTATCATATTATCTTGTAATTTTAAAAAAATTGAAAACTGAATAAAGATACAATAAAAATTGCAATCATCCTAATACAAAAGGTAAATATACATACATAATTTTTTTCGCACTCCGGAGAAATCCACTGCTTTGTGACATCATTAAAGTGTGTGGATATGTAAATACATGGCAACTCTGGCAGTTGGCCCCCATTTGCGATTGTTTGGTTTTTTTTGTTTTCAACTAGTAAGTTAAATAAGAATGATGGCAGTAGAATCATCTTTAAAGAAAAAGGAAAAAAAAAATTAAAGAAGACGCACCACCTCGTATATCCTAATTGGGAGGGATTTTGACCCACATCTATGCTTTGTCATCAATTTTTTTCTGTTGTCAATGTTAGCTTTTGATTGCTTCTACAATGAGCAAGTTCCAATAGAAAAATATATATATGAGGAAGACAAGGTAACTGTCAACAATAAACAAACATAAGAAAAGTTTACTAGCCAATTGCTATCATTCCACTTCCTATCAATCAAGTTTTTCCATTTCTCGAGGTCATATTCAAGTGATGGGTGGCTTCTAGCATACTCGTCAGCACTCTTAAGGTTCGGGTATTTAATTCGTAGTCTGTAGGTGTAGGTGCAGGTGCTCAAGCTTCATCCAGACTTTGTTGCCACTGCTTTGCTAACATCAGTGGATTCACCTTGCATGTCAAATTGATCCTAGCAACAAGCACAAATATTTTAAATCATAATTAATTATGTTACATGAATTCAATCAATTATGTAAAACTTTTACCATTAGACGTTGAAACATAGGTGCCGTAACTTCTTCATTGACATGTTTCCACCTGTGAATGATGAAGTCTGGCAAGTATGTTCGGACCTTAACACCATTTTTGGAGACTAATTGAGAGGCAGATCCCCCCACTGGTGCACGATACTCCAGTCGTATGGGAACTTTGAGCTTTCCATCTTTCTCAACCATTGCTTGAACCTTCAACCCATGTGTCAAGCCACGAGGGTGTCTACTAACATTGGCTAGTAATTAATTAAAGCGAAATCATAAAAGCAATACAAGTAACACTTTTTTTTTTGGTTGAATAAGTCACAAAATAAATTGATAACATATAGAGATATACAAGGGGCATTCCCTAGGCCTTACAACACCAAACTAAAAAAACTAGAGCTATACAAGAGAAACCAAACCAAACAGATAAACTAAACTAAATAAACTATAAAGAGAATCATCTTAAAATAAACCACATAAAGGAATGTTCATTTGCCACATAAGGAAACAAGGGCTATGAACATTCAATAGACTAGCCAAAAATAACACAAAATACACTTGCACAACCCTCAAGAGAGAAAAAGCAAGCAAAACTAGAGAATAAACCCAAGAAAAGCCTTGCACAAACAGCACTAGCAGCAGCCACTCAGCATTAACTCCTGATCTAGCAAAGGTGTGGGCATATTGGGGCAGTGGATATCTGCATATTGCTCCCAAGTGTAGAGAGAGGGAAAAGGAAACAAAGGAATCAAAATTCAAGAGAGTATGTGTGTTCTATGGGAGTAGCCCAGGAAAAAAGAGCAGCTATAAGGATGCTGCTATTGAGCTTGGTACAGAATTGGTATGTACGTGCTTGCCAATAACTAACCAAACACTATTCTTCTCTGCTTTCTGTTTATCCTTTATTTTGGGCTTTGCTCTGTTTTGCTATGTTATGTTCTTTTCCTACAACATAATTCTGTTTTTGCTCTGTTTTGTACTCTATATCAACATAATTGTGGCAAGTTAGCTTCTCTTTAACATACAGTACAACAAATAATACATTACATAGCATTTGTTTACAGTGTTTTTCCAAAAAAGCTATGTTTTCATTACCTCCCCCCCCTCCCCGCAAAAATAAATAAATAAATAAAAATAAAAATAAAATAATTCCTAAGCATTTCATTTCCCTCATTTGCCCTCATTTTCCCTCATTTCCCTCTCAATAAACAAGACCCAAATTCCCTCTCAATAATTCGTAAGAATTTCATTTCCCTCATTTCCCTCATTAATCTCACCAAATTTTTTTTCTCGTTATACAACAAAACCTAATATTAGAACAACCACACACTACAGGAAATTACACTTTTGGTGACCAAATTTTTAGTTGCCAAAGGTTATTTTTTAGTCAGCGAAAGTCAATGGCAACTAAAGTTATTTGTCTCCCCGTTGGTCACCAAAGCCTTGTCGGCAATAGTCAACAGTGACTCAATTCACGTTGGTCGGTAATTATGTTATCATTGGCTAAAACAGACTTCATCGCCAAACATAACGGGTATGTTTGGTTTGGTTTTGAGATAGTAGCTTTTAAAAATTGTTTTGGAGAGAGAGTTTAGAAATTTTTTTGGTTTGTTTGGTTCTGTATTTTGAAAGTAGTTTTGGAGTTGGAGAATTTGGAATGATTCAATATTTTGTTGTAATTGAGTAGATGTGTGTGAGAGAAAAAGTGATTGAGAAGAAGAGACGAGAGAGAAAAAGTGATTGATTGATGTGTAAGAGAGAGAGAGAGATTTTTGAAATTGTTTTGGAAAAATTACAAACCAAACAAGTTTTTTAGAAAAAATTTCCCAAAATCACTCTGCAAATCCAAACGAAGCATACCCAACGTTTTGGCGACAAAATATTTAGTCGTCAAAAGTAATTAAATCAAAATGAAATTATCTTTCAGGGACTATAATATTTAGTTGCTAATAATAATACATTAACCAACTAAAAATTTTAGTCACTAATAATAATACATTTAGCGACCAAAATATTTAGCCGTTGTTAGTTTTCAGGACGAAACATTTTAGTCGCCAAAAGATTAGATATTTTCATTTCATAGTATATTACGACCAAACATTTTAGTCACCAAAGGATGCCATGTTCTTTCGTGACTAAAATATTTAGTCGGCAAAAGTTTCTTCCCTCATCTTGATTTATTTTAGCTACTAATTATTTGGTCGCCAAAAGTCTTTTGTCTCCTTTTACTACTAAATATTTAGTCATGAAAAATCTTTGCTTGCATTTTTGGCTACCAAAATATTTAGTCGCCAAAAATTTTATAATTGTTTTAATTAATTTCTCAACCACCTGTATTTACTCCATTATTAATACAATCTATACCCTGTATATAAATAAAATTATCCATATAGTGATAAAATTAGCAACCATTCCACAACGTGCACACATTTCACTTTCAACCATCAAATTAATATTTCCAACACAAATTCCATACAAACCAAGTATAATCCAATCTCAAAAATATAATTCCATACATAACAGAGGATTAAACAAAATTAATATCCAATTGTTAATTTGGCAAGAAACCAACTAACGAAAACACCTAAAATATAAAAATGTAAAGGCCATAAAATAAAATAAGATAAAATAACTAGGAATGAAGCCAGTTGCAGTCCAACCCTCAAAGCAATTACTAAAGCAAAGATGAAAGCTGCATACATAAAGCTGGAACATCTCAGTAACACAGATCACAAACAGAGGCTCCTAAACTGTAAAAGGACAGATACAATGCAAATAATACAATTTCAATTAATATATATATACTGTCTACTGTTATGAACTTCCATAGATTGAAGCCCCTCAAGGCAAAGAAAAAAATGCAATAGACTCTATGCTTGAAGTTGCCGTTACATCTCAAATCATTAGAATTCCCTTGTCTCTATCTCGTACACCTGATTCGTGAAGAGAGAGAGAGAGAGAGAAAGAAAAAGAAAAAAGAGTGAAGCAAAATGAGAAAGAAATTTAACTTATATTTCATTCACATTTCCCTCATATTTTCTTTTCGCTGCACAAATCCCCTATCCAAATCCAAAATCCAAACATACCTATGGAATGTTTGGGTTTTCTGCTAGAATTGTAAGAGATAGCAGAGGAAGTCTTGTAGCTAGAAAGACTAAAAGGTAGATTTATTGATCAGATGAATATCAGTGTCATTGAATTAGCTAAAGCACAATTCATTGATTCGACAAGCATATTAGGGGGAAAAAAAACAATAAATAAAATCACAACAAAAGGAATAGAACTTATTCAAGATTAACTCATTAAACAAGTATTTAGTAGAACATGAAGTGAATGAACAGCCTACTTAGTAGCCTTAGTAACGCAAAGGTGAAAACCGAACAAGCAATTAAATTACATACAAATTTAATGTCTTGCACTAAACCAAACAAAGTAGAGCTATATGTCAACATGTGAACCTCAGATATCTCTGATATGCTTGAACCATCAAGGCTTAGGAGCATAGAGGGATGAGCAACTTAATTCATTACAAGGCACTAAGACATTCATGGCCAAAGCATAACTAATTTTTTTTTTTATTTTTCAGATAAACAAGTTGTAGACGTCCCCGAACGCCCCGGGAGGACGAGTCCCGTTCCGTTCATATTGGATTCACTACAGTTCAGGACTCTCAAATTGTCACGGTTCTTAATCTGAACCAAAGAGTCCAAATCCGGCAAATCGTTTTGAGAAACAGATTTTTGAAAAGAAGTGTCAAACATAGACTGCTTTGCCAGATACAGAGTCGCTACCTAAATATTTTTGAAGGGGGAATTTAGGAAACCCTGACTCAGTGCCAAAGGCCACGTGTCCGTCATCACCAAAGTTGCCTCGGCTTGGGAGCTAGGGTATGATTGGGGAAGGTCAACTATGAGCACCCCCTCTCGCCCGATCCGAAGATCGGCCTCTACTAACCGTGATATCCGTTTTTGAAAACGTTATGTGTTCTTATCCCGATTATTAGCCTAGAATTATTATGTTATGTGCACAGCACAAAAATATAGACTAGATTGCCTAATTTGGGAATAAGCATTGCATATCCGTTTGTTTCGGAAAAATATTTTGGAATTTGCTACTCGTAAGTAGGCTAAAACAGGGATTTCAATGAGCTATTACAACTCAGACAATCCAACCTTCACCCACAGGCATTCAAGCAGTTATATCACATAAGCAGCTAGCCTCATGGTTATCATGCTATCATGGCAACACTCACACGCATGTAAGGATGCTAAAGCATAAATACTTACATCGTACTCCGTGCCAAAACAAAGAACTCGTTAGCAATCAATGCATGATCCAAGTCCATGTTTAAATGCTAATGCAACGCATACAGAATGCAATTA
>NW_021035112.1:42852-119994 GCF_004153795.1 Camellia sinensis
CTGGTATAGCTGGGGGGCCCAGACCGGGTGCGCAACAGGCGACCTGGGTGGATGTGACACATCAATGTTGGCCTCACTTTGCAGAGTGATCCCTTGCTATGTTTCGACGTGAAAAGTATGGGCACATACCAGACCAAGCTCAACATGGAAAGGCGCAAGCCATAAATGGAAGGTGATGCAATGAATGCATGCAAATTACAATGCAATGTGCACTGGGATGGAAAAGATACGATGGATAAGGCACGCAAGCCAAACCAAATCTTGCCTAGGAAGGGCATGTACACGTACAAGCCGCGTCTAACATAGAACGGTTCACTGAACTATGCTTCGACACGAGAAGTATGGGCACATACCGGACCAAGCTCAATCATGGAAAGGCGCGAGCCATAGATGGAAGTGATGCAATGAATGCATGCAAGCCACAATGCAATATACACTATATTACAATGATGCATGACAATGCAACTATTTACGATGGTGCATGACAATGCAACAATTTATGATGATGCATGACAATGCAATTATATTTTTTGTTTTGTTTTTATTTTTGAAATGCAAATGCATGATGATGCATGATTTCGAAGTGCGCGACAATGCGCGGCTTTTAAGATGCACATGAACTTGAATATACGACGATGCGAGTCACTTGAAATACATGTATAATGCAACTTATCAAAAGTCATTCGGGCACGACAAACACCGAAGGACTTGCGCCTTCCGAGGATTTAGGGTCTCCTAGACCGTTGTATGTACAGGACGGTGTGATGCACAAAATAGCGCGATTGAATGCATTCAAAATGCAATGAGATGCGCAAAATAGCGCGATTGAATGCATGCAAAATGCAATCAGATGTGCAAAATAGCGTGATTGAATGCATGCAAAATGCAATAAGATGCGCAAAATAGCGCGATGCGTTAGACAACGCAAGTGCACAAGACAGTGCGATTGATTTGAAATGCGCATGGGGTAACTTTTGAGTTTTGTAAAAGCCAAAAGGATACGGAAAGGATACACCTTGCACGAATTCGAGTGCCACGCACAGAAGACACGATCCGAGGTCAAAACGGAGGTCGGTTGAGCGTCGGAGATGCACGTTTCTTGCACTGTCTTGAGCAATGAAGGCCCTGAACCACACATATAATCCAAACAAGGGTGTAGGAGGCTCCAAAACCACTGTAGGAGATCACCGGATGCCCACCAGCCATCAGAATGCATCACCGGCCATCCATCGGCCATCATACAATTTCCATCGGCAAACTATTTTGCCGACCGGCAAAGAGTGTGGCCGACCGGCAAAAAGTCCCTGTATCGGGGCAGTTCAGTCATTTGGCCACGGGTCTTTTAAAATAGGGCTTCTAGCCCTATTTTCTTCACTTCCTCTTGCTCGAAATTTCTCCCCCTCTCTCTCTAGATCATTTTCCTCCATTGATTTCCTCGTTTTCTTGCGTTCTAGCCTCCATTTCGTCGTCCGATTCGCGAATACCTTCACGTTTCGAACGTTTTGAACCGAACAAAACTTCGTTTCGGTGTCTCGTTTTTGATTTTCGCCACTCGGGGCTTTTTCCCTCGAGTTGTTCTTGATATCTGTGCCTTTCCCACACTTCGGCTTTTCCGCCCCTCATGGGGTTTACTTTTTGTTGACTCTTCACATTCTCGCCCGGTTTTTCGTCTTCCGGCCATTTTCACATTCTCTTCGAGATGGCGGACGATTTTCCACAGGGCGGGACCCCTCCAGAGCTCGAGATGGATCTCAAGGCCGACCCCTTGCCACTTCATATCCGGCCGTTCGATCCGGAGACCTACAGGCCTGTGGTTCATGTGATGCTACCCGATGGACTACGCCAGTTCCAGAGCTTCGAGAGGGGCGTGGCACCTGAGCTTCTCCTGCGTGAGCCTACCTCCCATCTGTCCTTCGGCGCTTCCGAGGTAACATTCTTTCTTCTGTTTTATTATTTTCCGCAATGTAGAACATAACTGCCATTAGTTGATTCTGTTCTCTAACTGCTTAGCCCGGATGCACCGATACACTGTACACTGTAGTTGATTGCAAACAAACTTACAACCGATATCTGTTTGAAACTTGCACGTGCACACACACTACACTGACCCTGAATCACCCAAACACACGGCGCACACTGTATTTCACTGCATACACACTGGTACCCGGTATTTGCTTGAGTCTGAAAACATGCACACATGCTGTATTTTCCCTGAACCACTCAAACACACTGACACATCACATGTTGTAGTTCACTGTAAGTACATCGGCACCCGATGTCTGTTCGAATTTGAAAACATGCACACATGCTGTATACCTGTATGCTTCTTAAAACAGCGTTTTGAATATTGCCTCGCAATTGCTGTTTTTGATTACAGGGGGATTCCCATACCATCCGCGGGTATGGGAATGTCGTTGCTCGGGATTGGTACATAGAGCTGCCAGATGCGGTTCGTCATATCGTCGACGAGATCGGTTTTGGCATCTTCTGCAGGGGGCTCTCCCAGCTTACGACCTGCAGGTCCTTGCTTGCCGCTTTAGTGGAGAGGTGGTGGGATACCACCAACTCCTTCCACTTCTCTGTTGCGGGGGACATGACGATGACCCCTTATGATTTCTCTATGCTCACCGGCATCGGGGTAGGGGGTGATCCGATCCCCTTCGATACCGATATCGATGAGTGGGACGCCGCCCAGCTGTACCTGCTCGGCACTCAGCCTCCCCTCGCTCGAGCAGGGTTTGTCAAGTACTCTTGGTTCGAGAGCCATTTCCGGATTCAGCCAGCCTTGGCAGAGGAGGCGCAGATGACCCCAGAGGAGGTGGATCAGTATGCGCGGGGCTTCATCATGTTCCTCTTCGGGACGACTCTTTTCGCTAACCGGGCGAACACCGTGCCTCTATGTCTGTTGAGCGCACTGGTGGATGTCAGGCGGATCCGCCGCTATGACTGGGGTGGCGCCGGCTTGGCCACTTTGTATGGTTACATGAGCTCTTCTTCCCGCCTCAGCGGACAACTTCTTGGTGGCTACTGGCAAGCTTGGGAGGTACATCTTCTTCTCCTTTTACATTTCTGATTCACGTTTTTTGTATTCTGTACACTGCACACACCACAGTCTGCCTCTCACTGACTATATACTGCACACGCGGCACACATATACTCTGCTTTACTTTAACTGTATATTGCACACACTGTATACTCTGTACAATACACTGCACAACACACGACTCTGCCATTTCTGCTTTATTCTGTATTTTTCATTATCTGATAGTCATACTTATATCTGTTCTGCAGTTGTGGGTGTATGCCTACTTTCCCAGGCTTGCCCCAGTACCTGATGTGGAGACCCCACTTGGCGTCCCCTTTTCTCATCGCTTTGATGTGCGATGCGTGCAGAGACCGCGGGAGTCTTTTATTTTCTTCCGCCGCTACTTCGACACGATCACCGCCGCGGAGGTATGTTCAACTTTAGAATTTGCTTAGGCTTCGCTTAGCACTGTATGTTTGATAACAGATAGATAACAAACTGCATATTTACCCGCAAATCACCTGGCAGCCCTGGGCTCCGTTGCCAGCTGTGGTGAGGGATCACTATGAGGGCGCAGGGGAGACTGCCCGTTGCCGGATTCTGTTGGAGGGCCCGGTCTGTCAGGCTTGGTACCTGGGCGAGGGTTTCTTGCGTCAGACCCTGGGTTTACCGGAGCAGATAGTCCCGGGTCCACCTCCTACACATATGAGGCATACAGAAGGGTTCTCCTTTGAGCACATGAGGGACTACACCGTCGGTTGGGGTGCAGAGCATCACAGAGGCGAGGGCGACTACGCAGAGTAAGTCCGGACCTACATTATGCGACCCTTGAGCGGTGGTCGTCGGGCTGAGAGGGAGAGGCCAGCAGCGCCGGCAACTGGAGCGGGAGCGGGGGTTGGAGCAGGAGCATCGAGGAGAGCTCGAGTCCGCGGCAGGGGCGGAGTTCAGAGATGGCGGGGGACCGGCTGGCCTGCTCTGCCCACTACACTGCCATGCCGAGGGCAGGGTGGGGCGACGTACCGGATTCCCTTTGCTCCTCCTCCGGCTGACCATGTGTTGGTCGGGTTCTATGACTTAACTCCGGTATGTACTACTTCATCTTGCATCTTGCATTGTCATTTTATTTCAGTTTATTTTGATATTCTGCAGAATACTGATGCCTTTGATACTTTTGCAGGCGTCCTCCGAGTACACCCGGCAGTCCCTGGAGTTGAATGCCTCCATGATGGGGATGCTACAGTGGACCTTCGACCTCCTGGCCCTCTATAGTATTCCGGTATGTTCTTCTGACGACGGTCTCAAACCATACATAAACTGATTCGCGTAATCTGATGCACGACACAACACTTGACATACTGATCTCACAGCATCTAATACACTGTATACACTGTATTTATACACTGCATTCTGTACTTGATAAACTGCTCACGGCATTCATACACTGTACTCATACACTGCATTCTGCACTGATAAACTTCTCACGACATTTGCACACTGTACTCATACACTGCATTCTGTACTGATAAACTGCTCACGGCATTCACACACTGTACTCATACAATGCATTCTGCACTGATACACTGCTCACAGTATTTTGATGTATTTGCCTTTTGTGCTTTTCAGCCTCCCTTCCAGATTCCTCCGGTGGGTGGCGCTCCAGCTGGGCCCCCTATTCCAGCTCGAGGAGGGCATGGAGACGTTGTACGTCCCCGTACCAGAGCGGGGCGTGTTCATGTCGGGAGTAGCTCTCGGGCACCGACCCCCGATGATGATGATGATGATGAGTCCGAGGCAGAGGCAGAGGCCGGGTCATCTGAGGAGGCTGGAGACGACTCAGACTTAGGCTCAGATGTCGATGCTGATGACGATGCCCCTGGACCTTCGTCCAGGAAGAGGGCGAGGACAGATCCCCGGACCCGAGACTACTGATGATGATCCAGATTGCTGCTTTTCTTCTTTTTTGTACTTTTTTTTTCCTTTTTCTTCCTTCTCTTTGCTGGCAGCTAGATTACCTTGTACTGGCGCAAGCAGATTTTTGTTTTCAAAGCTATGTACTTGAAAAAGATAATGAAATGAACAAACTTTTTATTTAAAAAGTATTACATTTACATATCTCATGTATTGCATCGCATCACATCATGTTACACCTCAATGTGAATGGAATTGACCTGTTGTCTGAAAAATCGAGCATTTGTACTGTAATGATCAGATAACCAAACGACCTCATAGCAAAACAGCCCAAGCAACACACTGCTCAAACTGAACGCACAGCCCATACTCTGTTGGGGATTAGTCTGCATACATCCCCTAACACCACACTCGGTTCATTCTGCACACAGCAAATCCTGAACAAACGGCCCAATCTGACATGATGGAACACAAAGATGGAACCAGTTGAAGTTGAAGCACGCTCAGATGCCCCAAATTTTTTTTCTTCTTTTGCTTCGCACAGATGTAGAGAATGGCACAGCACTCTGAGCATAAACGATTTTTGAAATAAAAAAGGATTTTCAACCGGGGTATCGTGCCTACAACTGAGCACAGCGGGAAGGACTCAAACAAAAGGGTACACGAGCTAAACACAATGAGACACGCTCGGAAAAGACCCAAAACAAAAATTGAGGTGAACAAAACGAAAGACACGACACGCGGACATGTTCAATGAAAGACCTCAAATCTCGAGGAGCCAATTCCTCCGGGTATATTTCCCACCCTTTCCGATTTGTGATTCTCACATCACTCGGCCCTCAGGCTCGGTTTTTTCCTCTCAAAACCCTTTTTCTTACTTTTCTCTCAACTTACACCTCTCTATTCTTTATTCTCTCATTTTTATCCCTCCCCAAGGTGATTGATGAATGAATAGGAAGTTGTGGGTTCATGCCCAACGCCGTTAGCCCACAATTATTTCTTCTGGTGGGTAGAGTGCCCTCCTGGCAAGTATGTTGACGATGGGGGAAAGACAGAACGCCTGACTCAACTGTGCCCCTAGTTCATCATTTTGACCATTTTTTTTGTTTTGGTTTTCTACTAAAACAATTTTGACCAGAATGAGAGTCAGATTAACACACTTGTTCGATTTTTGATTTGAAAACCATGCAAGTCAGACTATAAGCACTGAAAATTTTCCTTTTTGGGTCCAAGAAAATGGTCCAGTTTTGGAAAATGAAATAATTTTCGAGAAAATGGTCAACCTCAGTAAAAATTCTCAAAAACTATTTTTGTAAACGGCCGCCGACCAACGAGCGCAGAACTCATTCTCGAGATGTACAACCACGGATCGGAGGCAATGGAAAATTGCCCCTGGCTTGGAAGGGGTGGATGGCAACGGAAAGTTGCCCCTGGTTTGAACGGCGACATCATGGCAACGGAAAGTTGCCCCTTGTCTAGATGACGCCGTAGCATATTGTAAACAGTCCTTACCAGTGATGATCACGACCGAACTTTCTCAGATACAGAGAAGACGAAGATGGTCAAAACCAATATATGGACACAATCACTTTGAAGGTGTTGAGGGCTGGACTTCAGGACGCAGTTGCCTATGTATCCGGTTGTCACAACCGAACTATCGGATTCAGAGAAGGCAGGGATAATCAAAACCATTACATGGACTGAGGCGCTATGAAAGCGTTGGGGGCTGGACTTCAGAATGAAGTTGCCTACGTATCCCAAACATGGGAATCAAGCCTTGCGTAGTTCTGGTTAAGGTACACTCGGGTATTTTAACCTTCACTTTTCAGGCTCTAACTCTTTCCAAGGTGCCCGATGCGGGTTTTCGACCTTGCGAGCTTCTTTTCATTTTCCTTTTTTTTCTTGATTTTATTTCTTCTCTTTTTTTTGCATTTTTTGTATTTTTTCTCTTGCTCTAACTTTTGCCTGGGTCGCCCTTTCGGGTTTTCGGCCCAGCGAGCCTCTCAAAGGGTAAAAGTGTAACAAGTCCATGCCAAATGGTTTTTGAAGTTGAAGCCTCTCTGTATCTAGGAGAACGGCTGCTGCAATGATTTGCAGAAGAATCCATCATGGCTGCCCCACGAGCTTCTTCTCGTGAGATCTAATCTTTTTTATTCGACTTTGGTGCCTCTTGTTCGAGGGCTGCTTCAAAACTGGCCACACGGGCCTCCTTTGACAGTTGACCGTTGAATGTTCCGAATGAGTTCGAGTTTCAAAACGAACAGGTCGAATCTTAAGGCTGAGAGCGATCCTAGGCTGCACAATCTCAAGAGCGATTCCACACAGGTCTTTCACAGGGCCACGCAAAACATTTGTTTTTGACAGTTTTTTAAGAGCGACAAATTCGCTCCCGCGCCGAAGATAGTGTGGAACCAATCTGGATCAAGCCAGGGTCCTTCTCAGTACTCACGCTAACAAGCATGGTTTCATTCATTAAAGGCTTAGCATGCCTCTCCTTTTCTAAAATTGATCAAAGTTTTGCAAAACTCGAGGAATTCCTTCCCCTTCGTTTCCACCGCAGTGTTAAAGAGGTTTTGAAAAATATAGGTCAATGCAATGATTTTTAGGGCACAAGAGAGCAGGTGGAATGCACGGTCGTTCGATTCAAATCCTTTGGCACAACTAGCTCAAAATTAGCAATAAGCATGGAAACATGATAGCCACAGCTACTTCATTCAAATTCCCTGATTGTAACTGGCTCCACAACAGAGACAGACTCAAAACAAAAGGGTATTTACAAAACCAAAACGGTGTTCAAGGCAACAACCCTAGAATCACCTGACATCCTATACAACGGGACTGACTCAGTACCACAAGACAGACCCAAAAACAAAAAGACTGACTCAAAGCAAAGAGGCAGACTCAAAAACAAAACAGAGAACTGACTCAAAACCCAAGCCAGAAGCTACAAAACTCCATTTACAAATGCTCAAAAAGTACGTGCCAGATGCCACATCTGAAATACACCGAGCACCGCCCGCAGGTGGTCCAACCCCTGATCACCTACTCGCAGTATCCTCAAAGTCCAACAGCTCGGTGGTAACAGACTTCGCTGAGGTTGGTGGAAGAATGACCTCATTATCGATCAGATCCTGCACTTCATGGCGAAGGCGGAAACAGTTGTCGGTGGAGTGACCGGTCTGTTGGTGGTACGCGCAGTACAAAGCAGCATCATGTGTGAGAGGGAGATTCTTCGGGAGAGGCCGAGGTTCAAGGGGTTTGAGGTGCCCCCTTTCGGCAAGAATCTGAAGTGCCTTAGACAGAGGCATGTAGAGAGCATGAAAGATCCTGTGCCCTTGGGGCATGTACTTTGAAGTCTGAGTATTTTTACTAGACGCACTAGCAAAAGGGTCGGCGGGCACTGCCTTGGTTTTTGCATCTTTCCCAGGTGCAGGGTTGGGAATAGGACGAATTGTTCTGGTATGACGGGGCCTATCCCGATTTTCTGACTGACTTGAACTACCCTCAGGTGGAGTGGAGAAAACATCCTCCACAGTTTTTGCCATAACTGCGGATATCTGTTGCTTGTTCATCCTCCCGGCTTTCAAAGCCTCGACTGCCCGCAGCAGTTGTTCAATGGGATCGGCATCTGCCTTCATTTTGTTCTTGCCTCTGGCCTCAGCCTGATCGGGGGTTTGGGTTACTATATCAGGGCGAAGCCCGGTTGTTGCTGACACGTCGTTGCTGTAGCTGGAGGCAACCTCTGGTTGGCTGAGCTCTATCACAATCTGCCCCAGTAGCGGGGGCTCCTGTGGTATGAAATTCCCGGCATACGGTGCCGCTGGTGGTGAAGCCGACATTCCGTAGGCGAGATCCGCCACAGACCTTTGGAGGTCACCAATCATTCCTATCAGCTCGAATGTAGTGGGCTCGCGAGACTGATAGAACTGGGGGGTCCAGACCAGGTGCGCGACAGGTGACCTAGGCGGATGCGATACATCAACATTGGTTTCATCCCACAGGGTGATCCCTTGATCTAGCATAGCTGTCATAACCACAATCTCTTCTGAATTCTGCGTCATCATAAGTCCTGCCTCAGCAAGGGGGAACACTAGCTATTCTGTATCAATTCTCTGGACACTCTGAACTGAAAGGAAAAACAAACAGCATTTCAGCCCAAACAGATCAATCACGGGTGTAGCCGAACAACTGCACTCTACTACTGATCACTGTTACCCAGAATCACTGTTCCCAAAACTGAACTTGATACTCGCAGATAACTGATTTCTCAACAACACTGATACTGGTGCCCTCGGGCCTGATACTCAAACTTGCAAACTGATATGTACGTTCCTGTAGAGATGCACTCTAAAAGCACATAGCAAATAAAGAGAGCCAAAACACCCCTATGTTGGGGTAGGGTTTCCCTGTCCTACTTTGTCAGGAGCTAGGGTTTCACTATGCACACAGCGGTTTCAAACAACCTAATATCGGGTAAGCAACCTGTCCTAGTTTGGAATGGTCACTATGGATTTCGATATGCACTAGGTCGAATGGTCGAAAAGGGTGCCCCGGTAAAACCGGGGTTTGTGTTCCCATGCTGTCAGAGCCCATAATCGATCAGCCTTATGCTCATGTCTTGACAAGACAAGCCTCCGGCAAACCGTTCAGGAATGGCAGATGGCAAACACAGTGTCCTAGGCGCACCAATACACATGCAATGCAAAGAAACACATAAATGAAATCAAAACAGGATATCACGAGTTCAAGTCAAGCTCTCTAAAATCCCCAGCAGAGTCGCCAGAAACTGTAGACGTCCCCGAATGCCACGGGAGGATGAGTCCCGTTCTGTTCATATTGGATTCACTACAGTTCAGGACTCTCAAATTGTCACGGTTCTTAATCTGAACCAAAGAGTCTAAATCCGGCAAATCGTTATGAGAAATAGATTTTTAAAAGAAGTGCCAAACATGGACTGCTTTGCCAGATATAGAGTCGCCACCTAAATATTTTTTAAGGGGGAATTTAGGAAACCCTAACTCGGTGCCAAAGGCCACGTGTCCGTCATCACCAAAGTTGCCTCGGCTTGGGAGTTAGGGTACGATTGGGGAAGGTCAGCTATGAGCACCCCCTCTCGCCCGATCCGAAGATCAACCTCTATTAACCGAGATATCCGTTTTTGAAAACTTTATGTGTTCTTATCCCGATTATTAGCCTAGAATTACTATGTTATGTGCACAACACAAAAGTATAGACTAGATTGCCTAATTTGGGAATAAGCATTGCATATCCGTTTGTTTTGGAAAAATATTTTGGAATTTGCTACACGTAAGTAGGCTAAAACACGGATTTCAATGAGCTATTCCAACTCAGACAATCCAACCTTCACCCACAGCCATTCAAAGAACTCGTTAGCAATCAATGCATGATCCAAGTCCATGTTTAAATGTCTAATGCAACGCATACGGAATGTAACTAGAGTAGGCTCGGCTAGTCTATGAATGACATGTGAAAATGCAGAGGTAGCATGTATTCAAGTTAGATTTGAAATACTAATGCTGTTAGCATGATGCGCCGAGCCCGGTGCATGCAAGACAAATGTGTGGATGTACGCATGCATAGCATAAGGTATGCTAAATTAAACATGTCCTAATACAAACCATCAAAAGCAGGTAAGTAAAAGGGAGAAAGAAGTGGGGATTGGAAAATATGCACACACTCACCCACACTTATTACAGATTCGCCCTCGCTCGGAGGGACCAAAAGAATAATACAATTCTAATAATGAATTAACTATCCTAGCTAATTAATTATTATAGACCAACTAAATTAATTAAGTTAAGAAAGCAAGAAAAAGGGCTCGGGAAGAGGGCTCAATGCACGCGTGCTTGGGTCTTGCTCAAAAGTCCACTGCCATGCGTAGGCTGCCTCT
Organism: Camellia sinensis; assembly: GCF_004153795.1. NCBI lineage: Eukaryota > Viridiplantae > Streptophyta > Magnoliopsida > Ericales > Theaceae > Camellia > Camellia sinensis. Next base: position 53,697 of record NW_021035112.1, read on the forward strand.
GTTTTCCCTGCTCTGCCCCTCTGAAAACTGCCAAAGTCTCAGAATTGCTTCCCTGGACATTGGGAGACACCACCGGCTGAGGAGAATGGCCACCGGTAGTAAGATGTGATCATCGGTTGTTGATGAAGCTATCGGCCACGGATTTATGATCGGTCGGCACTGACCACTGCCGGTCGGCCAAGAATGTCTGCAGAACCTGCAATTGACAGCAGCAGAGGGCAAGGCACAGCATGGCAATGCATTTCAAGCAATGTATGCACCGACCATATCCCTTATCATGTTTATGACTCAAAGGGACATGGTCCTTGGTTCTCGGACCATCAAGCGCGCATTTCAAGGCGTGATAGCCCAAGAGACCAAGTTGTGCATTTTTCATTTCAAATGTAATGCAATGCACATAGTCAAACCAAGGGGCTTCTACCTCTATCATGACTCACTTCAAGAGGTGAGGTAATGCATGCACAATGCAATGCAACCTAGGCATGCGAGCTAAAGATGCAACATGGCAATGCAATGTGTACATGCAAGTATGCAAGCAACCATGCGAGGTGAGCATGCAAACAAGCAATGAGATGGACTTAAACATGATTAGGCAATTCTCAAACAAGCCTAAATCAGTGGCCAAAGTGCTCAAACATGGAGGCCAACACACGCACACACATGCACATGTTAAAAGGCTAATACTTAAGCACAAAAGGGCAACTCTCAAGCACACTTGAAAGAGGCATAACATGGACAATTAGCATGTAAATTAAGCTTTGAAAATCATGCAAGAACATGGTGCCAAACCAACCCAAACAATGCAATCAAGGTATGCAAGTAAAATCCAAGATTCAAAGCAAGCTAAAGGGGTATTGAACCACACTTAACAAGACCAAACGTGGCATGAATTCAATGACCCAAAATAGAGTTTTAGCACATAAAACAAAGCCCAAAAGATTACTTAGATGACATCTATATGACTTGAATTCAAAAGCATGCACAATGACCAAAACAAGGAGCATGCAACACAAGCCTTTGACACATCAAAGGGACCATGAAATGCAAGCATACAAGCATACTAAGTGGACTGAAATGACATGGAAAATGGTCCCAACCCACTAAATCAAAGCAAGTAATGCATGCTATACACTTACACCCTTAAGGCCAACAAGCCAAAAATGCAAAGGGGCTATACAATGCATGCCAAAGTCAACCTAAACAACTACGGACAGACCTTAATCATGGCAAAATAAACATGAAAGCTTCATTAAGCCAAGCCTAAAACATGCTAGAACAATGGTTTACAACCTAAGGCATGTTAAGGCAACAAAATGGCATTACAAGGCATGTATGCTAAGCAAGCATGGTGTACCAAAACCAACTTAAAACAATGCTATTTCATGGAAAAATAAGCATAAATAAAAGCTAAGGCATGGTCAACAAGAACCTAAGCTAGATGCTCTCTTAAGAGGCAAAAATGGTCCTTTTCAAGGACAACAAGGAGAGGGGGTGGCCCTCTCCTTCTTGGGACCTCAAGGCACCATCCTTACCACTGAAATCCCTCAAGATTTCAGTGGTGAGGAGGCCCAAACACCAAAGTCCCGGAGCTCACACAAAATAGCACAAAACAAGGGCCAAACAAGGCTTAAGAGGGGTCAAACAACCCCAAAGCTTAAAACACTCTGAACAAACTATTTAGAGGCCTTAAAAACAGAACTTTTATGTATTATATGCAAAGCCAAAAAAACAGTTGCAAGATAGGTAAAAGTAGTGTGCAAAAATGGGGTAAAAAGGGACTAGTTTCTTACCCTTGAAGTCCTCCTTCACAAATGACGATCTTGTTGCCTCCTTGAGCTCAAATCCAGTCAAGAACACCAAGAACAACCCTCTGGTCCCTCAACAACCAAGAGAAGGTGTAACACTATGTGTTTGTGTGCAATAGTATGGACAAACACACACTAGACACACACAAGAGAGAGATATAGAGATAGGAAATATGTATCAACCCTAACCCTAATCCAGAGCTCCCTCTGAAATTTTTTGTAACCCTAATGCCAAGAGAGGAAGCCTCTTCTTATAGGCAACTCCCTCTTGTAAGGCTTCCAAAACAAGCCATCCAACTACTCAACTGCTTAGAACAATGAAAAGCATCCTCCACAGTTTTTGCCACAACTGCGGATATCTGCACAAAATATCTACTAAAAGTAGATGAACAGTGATCGGCCATTCAAAATTGCCATTTTGGCAAAATAAATGGCCGACCGGCAACAAAGAGTGCCGACCGGCAATATACATTGCCGATGGCATAAAATCACTGGCCGGTGGCCTCGAGCCATGGTCGGTGATGTGCGGGGATGCCTCACAAGGCATTCCCTGCCCCTCTAAGGAAAAACACAAGTGTTTGGTGGACAACCAGACACAACACGGTCGAGTCGAGAGATCCTGAGGCATGGCACGCAACCGAGACCTCCGGGAACTCGAGACGAACACAAACAAGGGTAATCACCAAATGTTCCAATGGTGACGTCCAAGTCTTGAGGACGGTCAAAAATGGGGTGTCTACACAAGTCTACCAAATTTCACCTAGTTTTCCATTACATGTGGTTAGAGAACACAAGAAAATGAAGTTTCCATTTGGTGCCAGCAGTGGAAAATATCACAAATAAACATCCAAAAAGTTATAAATGTAGTGGAGATGCATATGATGGTGTAATTGATGTTAGAAGCTTTGAAATGGAAATGGTATAAGCACCAAATGTTGTAGGTCTCCTCTCCTTTAGCATCTAATAGACACTTCAGTAGTGCACTTGGCTCAAGATTGCTCCAACTAAAACTGATGTGGACTAAACCAATTTTTTGTTGTGCATGAATGCTAAATAAGCATTGGTTTGGTAATAAGCAAGTGGCTCAACCTTACCAAGAAAACATTAAGAAGATGGAATATGGCAAGATAAATAGGTTTAACTTGGCTAATGACTAAGTGTTTCTACTCAAATACAATGTATAGAAATAGTATTCCTTGACTTGGTTTTGCATTCAATATGGTTGCTCAAAAACTGTTAGGAACTTTTGCCAATGAAAAAGAAAATAATCTTCTATTCAAGTCAAATTTGGGAAACATCATCATTTTCAGACTGGTTGTCAGAAGGATATCATACAGTAGAGTTAAAAGTACTTCAAATGTTTTATAAAAAATTAATCTAAATTTTATTAATAACTCTCACATACTCACATGCCTTTTCATTTAGGCTTACTTTTCATATAATGATATGATGGATCACAGCACATTTCAATATTCTAGCAAACTAGAAACTTATAATTCCAAATGCACCACAGGATAATAGAGGGAAGAAAGAACAACTGTCGGCTTTATCAAAACCAAATCTAGCACCAAAATAGAACGCCACGGCAAGTAACCATGCATCACTATGGACAGTAACTAGAGCCAATGTTCAATGATCCAAAATATTTAATAGCTGAGCAATAGACACAAATCAACCGACGCATAAGAACACTAAGCAAACACAAAAGGCAATTCCTTGACAACTCATAAACTGGGTTCAAAGCTGATGATCTAGCTGTTCTTTTATACCAGTGTTGATCATTCAATAGCTTTTCAAAGTCGTGTAGACACCCCATTTTTTACCGTCCTCAAGACTTAGACGTCACTGCTCGAACACTCGGTGATTACTCATGTTTGTGTTTCGTTTTGAGTTCCCGGAGGTCTCGGCTACGCGCCTTGCCCCAGAATCTCTCAACTCGACTGTTCTGTGTTTGGTTTTGCACCAAACACTTGTGTTTTGCTTCTGAGGGTAGAAAGTAGCTTGTAAGCTACCCCTGGCACCCACCGGCCTTGGTTTGAGGCCACCGGCTATGTTTTGAGGCTACCGGCCATTGGTGAATTATATCATTGGCCGGTCGGCATTCAGTATGGCCGGCCGGCTATCTGTTTGGCCGGTAACCTCCTTTTATGGCCAGTAACACCTTTTTACCTTTTTTAGGCATGGTGCATGCTAGCTGTGCCAGCTGGAATGCACCAAACCTACCCCAGGGCATATATGTGGCTGTTTTGCCCCTTTTAGCCCCCTTTTGGTCAAAGCTTCTTGAGGAAGCTTGACCCTTTGGCAAAGCTTCCTCAAGAAGCTTGCCAGTTGTCCTAGCTTCCTCAGGAAGCCTTGTCCCCTTTGCCCCCTTTGACTCTTTTTTTGTTTAGCTTCTTTGAGAAGCTTCAAAGCTTTCCCTTGTCTATATAAGAGCCTCTCCTCCTCCTTTGTTAGGGTTGAGCAAAAAAACTAGAGCTATACACATATATATCTGATATATATCATCCTCTCTCTCTATATCTCCCTCTCTCTCTCTTCATTTTGTGTGGTTTGAGGGCCTAAAGTGTGTGTTTGTTCTTAGTTTTGCACACAAACACACACTACTACACCATACTTTGAATTTGAGAGGCTTTGGGGGTTTGTTCTTGAGGTTTTGGACTAGTTTTGATCAAAAGAAGAAGGCTGCACTTGCTGTTCATCAAGGGTTCTTCAAGGGTAACTCTTTCATTTTAGATTCCCCAATCTTGCACTAGACTTTTGCCTATCTTGCTCATTGTTTTAGACTTTGTGTATAACTGAAAAAAGGCTTGTATTTGCACACTCAAGATATCTCATTAAGGTTGTTTTAGCATTGGGGGTCGGCCTCCCCCTCTTAGGCCATGTTTGGCCCCTTTTTGAGCTTCCTTTATTAAGTTTTGATTTCTTTGGTGTATTAGCCTTCTCACCACTGAAAATCAGTGGATTTTTAGTGGTGAAGAAGGGGGTTTGAGGTCTTGCATAGGGGAGGGACACCCCTCTCCCTTGGTCTCTCTTTTTGTTCTTGTTTTGGCTCATAAGGGTAGCATGTATGCCTAGCTTTGTTTGGCTTAATTTCAGAGGTTATTTGTTGTTTATTTAGCATGTTTTACCTCTATCCCATGTTGGTTTGTTGGCCCCTCTCATGCTTAATACACTTGCTTTGTATTCTCCATTTTGCCTAGAAATGCATCTAGCCATTAGACCATCATGCTTGCATATTCTTGCCTAGCTTTGTGAAGCTTTCGGTCATGATTTATCATGATTGAGGTCTGTTGGGTGCTGGTTTGGTCGTATTTGATATGTTTTGTATGGCCCCTTTGCATTCTAGCATGTTGGCATCGGGTGTGTGAGTCATGAGCATGCTTGAGTTGGGTTGTTTCAATGATTTGGAGTCATTTTATATGCCATTTCAGTTCCTAATCCATGCTTGTATGCTCACATTCATCATCACTTTCTTGCCTTGAAAGGTTGTTCTTTTGCGCCTTTGAAAAGGTCATTGTGCATGCCTATGTGTTTAGACATTAGGCTGCCATATCAGTGGGTTTTGAGGGCCCTTTTTGCACGCTAAAACTCTGTTTTGTATTGAAAAATTCATGCCATGTTTGCTCAGGGGAGGTGTTGAGTATTGCTCCATTTTGTGGCCTTGAATGCCCTTGTTTTGGACTCATTCCTTGGCGTGTTTTTGACCATGATCTATGTATGCTTTAGTCTTGTTTTGGAGTCCCTTGGGACTGTTTTAGGTCATTTTGGTCCTTTAAGGTTTGGTTGACATAGCTTTGGTTTGACCCCCCTTTATTGGCTTCAAGTGTTGGTCATTGTTGCATCCCTTGCTTGCATGTTTTGTTTGATTTGGTATCATTTTCAGAGCTTAGCATGTTGGTTTAATGCCCATATATATCGCCTTTAAGTATGCTTAGAGTTGTCCCCTTTTATGCTTAGGTGATGGACCTTGATGTGTGCATGCTTGCATGCATCATTTGTGCTGTTGTGCATCCTCTTAGGCCACTGTTTTGGGGGTGGGCTGAGGTCCTCTCGTTTCAGTATAAGTCCATCTTTGCATATTTTGCATGCTTGCATGTTGCATTGCATTGGTTGCATGCTTACATTGTATCGCTTTCGCATGTTTGCATATTGTTTAGTTAATGGCATTACACAGTTTTGTTGTATGCTTGATATGTTCATATTGCATTAGTCTAGCTTACAGGATTAGATAGTGTCACGTTGCATTAGCTTAGCATGTTCATGTTACCTTGCATGAGTTTCATCACTTTGCATTGTATATTACATCCATGCATTACATTTTGCTTGGTTTGGGGTGTCAAACCAAGTAATAGGATTGAGAAGTGTTCATACTCCAAGTGATGTAACACGTCTCAACCCTCGGTCGTCAATCCCCTTGACTTCAACATGATAGGGTGTTGGCATTCATCTCTTTTGGTTGCATGCATTTACATCAAGTTGCAAACTTGGCCTCTTAGGCCATCATACATCAAAATGCATAATTGATGGCCCGAGGGTCGAGGGCCATGCTCCCTTGAGTCCATTGCATGCATAGGGAGTGTTGCCTCATCTCACATTTGCGGTGAAAATTGGTTCTTCAAGCCTCAAGAGACGAATCCTCCTCCATCCCTCTCAGAAGATTTGGCCGGCCGGCTGTGCTGAATGCCAACCGGCAAAGAATTTTGGCCGAGAGCACAATATTTAGCCGATAATCTCATTCCCATGGCCGGTGGCCTTTTGATCTGGACGGTGGCACTCCACTGCACTCAGAATGAAGTTCAGAGCAGTTCTGGAGACTTTCATAAATTTCAGAGGGGTGTGGCAGTGTAAACGGAGGCAACAGTGCTATGGCAGCGAGTTTTCGGGCGAGACGAGTCAAGCATGCATCATCCACGCATCCCGAGGCGGGGCTATGGCCACTTTCTTTCTGCATTTAATTTGTTAATCAATTAGAAATTCTGTAATAATTAATTTAGCACTATTTATTCGGACTGCAATATTTATTCGGAGCCTCCGAGTGAGGACAATTGTGTAATAAGTGTGCGTGAGTGTGTGTATGTCTCCCAACCACACATCTTTCTTCCCTTTTATTTACTTGCTTTCGATGGTTAGCCTAGGGCATGTTTCAATTAGCATACAGTATGATAGCATGCGTGCATCATTCATTAGTCTTGCATGCACCAGGCTCGGTACATCATACTAACTGTATAAGTATTTCAAATCTAACTTGAATACATGCTACTTGTGCATTTTCACACATCATTTATAGACTAGCCGAGCCTACTCTAGTGACATTCTGTATGCGTTGCATTAGCCGCGTAACATGGACTTGGATCATGCATTGATTGCTAACATGTCTTTGTCTTGGCTCGGAGTACTAGGTAAGCATTTATGCTTTAGCATACTGCATGCGTGTGAGTGTTTCCATAATAGCATGATTACCATGAGGCTAGATTGTAGACACCCCATTTTTGACCGACCTTAAGACTCAGACGTCACTAATTGAGCGCTCGGTGACGTTGCATATCGTGCTCCTTCAGAAGTTTCAGAGTCCCGGCTGCAAGCCTTACCTCCGAACCCTTTTCTAGTGGCCTTGGTCTCGGTTGCAACTAGATCGGTTTTCTGTTTCTTTTCTCGAGAGGAGAGGTACTGTAGACATCGCTCAATTCGTAGGCTACATTTGGTGGCCGTAGGCCATTTTTCCCATTCGGAGTCCGGTTCCCGGTTTTCGGAGCCGTCAGGCCGGTGCCTCGTTCGGACGCTTAAACCATCTTCCTATTGCTCTGATTTTGGCATACTTCCTATTTGCTCCCTTTTTTGAGGACACTGGGGTGAAAACCACTTCGAGGTCGAATCCACTTCGTGGCTTAACAGCCATTTTCGGACCTTGACTTGCGTGTTTTGGCCCCGGAACATCGTTGCAATGGTTTTCGTTCATTTTATGGCAGTTACCTCTGTTTTATCACAGGAGTCACTGAAGGTGGGAGTGCCAGCATGTTGCACGGCAACAGTATATCCTCCTCCGGAGCTCCGGCGCCCGTTTTCCCAACTTCCGGGCTAATGTGAACACCTTGGAGTTAGTGTGCCAACTTCGACCCAATATCTGTGATCTACACATTGAGCGAGGACCTAAAAGTTCATGGCCGGCCACTATTTTTGTCAATCGCGCCACTTCTCCTAACCGAGACCTTTTCTTGAGGGAGCTTGATCCTTTTGGACCTTTTTTTAGCTTCTCCAAGAAGTTGATCTTTTAGCTTCTCAAGAAGCTTGGACCCTTTTCTTAGCTTCTCCAGAAGCTTAACCTTTTTGTTTAGCTTTCCAGAAGCTTAACCTTTGACCTTTTTTAAAACTTCTCCAGAAGCTTGAACCCTTTTAACTTTTTGTTAGCCTTCCCAGAAGCTTGAAACCTTTTGACCCTTTTGGCTAGCTCTCAAGAAGCTTGAACCTTTTGACCCTTTTGCCTAGTTTCTCCAGAAGCTTGGCCCTTTTGCTCAAGCTTCTAGAGAAGCTGCCCTTTTGCGTCAGCTTCCAGAGAGCTTCCCTTTAGCGTTCTCTATATAATGAGAACTCTCCTCCCTTTAGGGTTAGAAAATTGGTCTTCAAGCCCCCCCCCCCCCCCCCAAAGACAAATCCTCCTCCATCCCTCTCATTTTCTAAAAGCTTCAAGTCCTCACCACATTGTACACTACACACCCAAGCTCTACACCACCACTCCATGTCCCAAGAGCAAGGAGAGGATTCCAGCATCAAGATGGCAACAAATTGGCCAAGAAGCAACCAGAGATATGGTCTTCAAGCGGTAAGTTGCAATTTCCCCTTTTTGGCCCTTTTTTGCGATCTTTTGCAAGTCATCATGCTTTTTGCTTTGAGCTTTTCAGGCCATAAACTGAAAGTGCCTTATTTGAAGCTCATTTTCATGTCATTAAGGCTCAACCCTGTTTTGAGCCCTCCATATGCCACTTGCTTCAATACCCTCGTAAATCCGTTTCTTGGCATGTTTTGTTAGCCACACCATGCTTTTGTTTTTGTCGAATTTATACAGCCTAGAGATAGTTTTATTTTTGACCTTCTTACATGTTTATTTAAGGTCTCTTTGGCCATTGTGAAAGATTTTGCATACCTCATGTTGTCAGCTTTTTTGAGCCTATTTGCATTGCATTTCTAGCATGTTGTTATACGTTTGGCCATTTACAGTTCTGGAAATATACTTATTTTGGTCCTTCTTCATGTTGTAGAGGCAATTTTTCATTTGAGCATTGTATTACCACTTGCCTCTTTGGCACCTTTGTCCGTTATTCTTGCATAAAGCTTCAGCCTTATCTATGTTTGTTTTTGAGGATTTACAGATCTGTAAATGTGCATATTTTTTGCCCTCTTTCAATTTGACAAGGGCCGAACCTGTTCGAGGACAGTAGCTATGAGTTGCCTTAATCTCCAGTTTATTCCCATTCTTGCATGCTTGTTTTTTGCCCCTATTTTTCACTGTTTGGCCATGCTATAACTGAAAAAGTGCTTATCTTGGGCTGCATTGCTTCTGTCTTTATTCATTCCATGTCCCATATGTGCATGTTTGCATAGCTGTAGGCCTTTCGGGCTGCCTAATCGGGCATTCGGGACAAATTCATGCATTCATGTTCATTTCGCCTCATTCGGAACTGTTTTCCCCATATTTTACTGCTGAAAATCCATTACCATGTGCAATCATTTCCCATGCCATAATTTCATATTTTGCATTGCCTCGGGTTGCGTGCCGTTGCACGCATTTCAGAGGCACTTCATTTTCATCATAGGCATCTATGTGAAGGAATGTGGCTGAGGCTCACTCATGTTGGTATAAGTCCATATCATGTTTCATGCATTGCATTTCGTATCCATCGCCTCGTTTTGCGTGCCGATGTGCACGCATTCAGGCACTCATTTTCGCCATCCATCTTATGTGAGTGCGGCTGAGGCTTCATCTCATGTTAGTATAGTCCAATCGCATTCGTATGTCATTTGCATCGCGTATGCATCGCCTCGGTTTGCGGCATGTGCACGCATTTCGAGGCACTCATTTTCTGCCATCGGCATCCTATGTGAGTTGTGGCATGAGGACTCACTCGTGTGTATTAAGTCCACTTGTCATTTCTATGTCATTTCATGCGCTTTACCATTGCCTCGGTTTTAGCGTGCACCGTGTCACGCATTTCGAGGCACTCATTTTTATCCGACGCATCCCATGTGAGTGTGGGGCTGAGCTCACTATGTTGATAAGTCCCTTTTGTTCATTTCATGCATTTCATTGCGTTTTTACCAATTGCTCAGTTTGCGTGCCCTTGCACGCATTTCGCAGCACCTCACTTTTTATCCGGACGGCATCCCATGTGAGTGGCTGAGGCTCACTCATTGTTGATATAAGTCACTTGTCATTTCCATGTCATTTCATTCGTTTTACAATTTGCTCGGTTTGCGTGCCCGTTGCAACATTTCGAGCACCTCATTTTATCCGACGGCATTCCTATGCGAGGTGCTGAGCCTCACTCATGTGTAATAAGCCCATTATGTTTCATTCATTACATTGCATTCATATCATGCCCGGTTTTGCGGCCGCGTGCACGTATTTCGAGACCATATCATCGCCTCGGTTTGCGTGCCCGCGTGCACGTATTTCAGACGCATATCACGCCTCGGTTGCGTGACCGCGTGGCACGCTATTTCGAGACGCATATCATCGCCTCGGTTTGCGTGCCCGCGTGCACGTATTTCGAGACGCATATCATCGCTCGTTTGCTCATGCATGCACGTATTTCGAGAAGCATATCATCGCCTCGGGTTTGCGTCGCTGCACGTATTTCGAGACACATATTCATTTTCTCGTTCGCGTGCCCGTGTCACGCATTTCGAGGAATCTATTGCATTAGCATTCATATGTTAGGTATTATCTTAGTATGCATTCATGCATATCATGCATATTGCATTTTCCGAGTAGGATTAGCCGGCACGGAAACGAGGTACATTCGTACTCGAGTGACGGCAATCGTATCTCAATTCCCCAAGCTGACGACACTCCGATTATCCAGAGGAGTTAGTTTTAGCTGTAGTTATGTGCATTCATCTATATTGAGTTGTGCATTTCGACTCCTCGCAATCATGCCCTCGTGCTGGATTGGTGGCAGAGAGTCGAGACATGCGCATATATCTGTGCAAAACATTGCCATATGCCCTTTCAGCTGCCTCTGTGTGCCAGCAATCAAAGAATCAGCATTTTTTTGGGCTTGGCACGCATTTCAAGAACAGATGTAACAGAGGCTAATTGGGGATCCGTGGATTTCGCGCAAGACAACCCGGAATGAATCATCCATCAGAAGCAGCATTCCCTGGCTGCCACGCAGTTTTATTTGCTTCTTAGTAATTCTTTAATTAATTAGATTTTGTAATATTTTGGACTCTAATATTCTTTGATTGGGAATGTAATATTGGACTTATATTATTAGACCATACCGAGCGAGGCAAACTGTAATAAAGTGTGTGAGTGTAGTATGTCTTCAACCCACGTCTCTTTCCCTTTTATTTAATCCGCTTTGATGGCTTAGATAGGGCATGTTTATAATTAGCATTACAGTATGGGCAGCATGTTTGCATTCATTCAGCCGTATTGCATGCACCGGCTCGGCCATCATACTAAACTGCATTGTTTTCAATTCCAAAGTTGAATACTGATAGTGTACATTCTATATACCATCTTAGAATAAGCCGAGCCTTGCTATAATTGCATTTTGTATGGCTTGCATTAGCATTCTGTATAATAGGATCATGCATGATTTCTAATGAAGTTCATATTTTGGCTTGAGTACTCGGTAAGCTTTACGTTTAGCACCTTGCATGGTTGAGTGCTGCCATGAATAGCATGCGTTACCAATGAGGCTATGTGCTTATCTGATATAACTGCCTTGAATAGCTGTCTGTGAAGGTTGGGTTATCTGAATTGGATTAATCATCAAATGTTTTAAGCCTACCTCGGGTAGCAAAACCATTTTCAAAAACAAGCATAAATGTCTTGTTCAATTGGGCGACCGATCGATATACTTATATGCATGTGAGCAGAACATAGACCTAGGCAAATAAACGGTTTAAGACACACAAAGTATCAAAAAATTTATATCATGTTAGTAGAGCCGGGTCTAATTGACCGAGCGAGCGGGGTCTCCGATTGACCTCACCAATCGACCCAGTTTACTGAGCCGAGCAACTTGGTGCATGACGACACTGGCCTTTTTGCACGAGTCAGGGTTTCCTAAATTTCCCAAAATAAAATATTTAGGTGGCGACTCTGTATCTGGCGAAGCAGTCCATGTTTGGCACTTCTTTCAAAATCTGTTTTCTCAAAACGATTTGCCGGATTTGGACTCTTTGGTTCAGACTTAGAACCGTGACTACGAAAGTCGAGTCCGAGCTGTAGCGAGGTCCCCCGCGGGCTTGTTACATAGATGCTTATGTGATATAAACTGCTTGAATGCCTGTGGGTGAAGGTTGGGTTGTTTGAGTTGGAACAACTCGTTGAAATCCGTGCTTTAGCCTACTTGCGAGTAGTAAATTTCAAACTGTTTTTCAAACGAACGGATATGCAATGCTTCGTTCCAATTCGGGCAATTTGGTCTATACTTCTTTGTTGTGCGCATAACGTAGTAATTCTAGGCTAATAACCAGAATAAGAGCACATAAACATTTTCAAAATCGGATATCACGGTTAGTAGAGGCCGATCTTCGGATTGGGCGAGAGGGGGTGCTCATAGCTGACCTTCCCCAATCGTACCCAAGCTCCCGAGCTGAGGCAACTTTGGTGATGACGGACACGTGGCCTTTGGCATCGAGTCAGGGTTTTCTAAATTCCCCCATAAAAAATATTTAGGTGGCGACTCTGTATCTGGCAAAGCAGTCCATGTTTGGCACTTCTTTTCAAAAATCTGTTTCTCAAAACGATTTGCCGGATTTGGACTCTTTGGTTCAGATTAAGAACCGTGACAATTTGAGAGTCCTGAACTGTAACAAGCCCAAAACGAACGGGGACGGGACTCGTCCTCCCAGGGCATTCGAGGACGTCTACAGTTTCTGGCCACTCCGATGGGGATTTAGAGAGCTTGACTCGAACTCGTGATATCCTATTTTGATTTCATTTATGTGTCTCTTTGCATTGCATGTGCATTGGTGCGCCAAGGACACCGTGTTTGCCGTTTGCCATTCCTGAACGGTTTGCCGAAGGCTTGACTTTGTCAAAGCATGCCATAAGGCTGGCCGGTTGTGGGCTCTGACAGTATGGGAACACAAACCCCGGTTTTACCGGGGCACCCTTTTCGACCATTCGACCTAGTGCATATCGAAATCTATAGTGACTATCTTAAGCGAGGATAGGTTGCTTACCCGATGTTAGGTTGTTTGAAAATTGCTGCGTGCATAGTGAAACCCTAGCTCCTGACAAAAATAGGACAGGGAAACCCTACCCCTCCATAGGGGTGTTTTGGCTCTCGTTTACTTGCTATGTGTTTTTAGAGTGTATCTATGCAGGGAACACGCATAACAATTCACAAGTCTAAGTGTCAGGCCTGCGGGCATCAGTATTTTTGGGAATCAGTCATCTACGGGTATCAGATTCAGACTTAGGGGTAACAATTTGGAAACAGTAATCAGTGACTAAGGAACAGTACATTCAGCTTGTTGGCAGTTTGTTGTGATACCCAGCTATGTGTTGTGTGTATTTTATGTTGTTACGCTGTCCAATTGTCTGTTTATTTATATGCTTTATTTATCTTTTTACTAGGTAGTCGAGCACAATTGCTTCTGACCCAATAGATATTCCCCAAGCACTCTGGATTAGAGGTCCTCGACTCCATCGATCTAAGGATCTAGTAGACGGACAACCAGTGTACCACTCTCTACCCCCGGTTACTAGACGGAGGACAGCTAGGTAGTGGGTATCAGTTCAACAGTCAATACAGAGGGCTTTGTCTACCCCACCTGTGCACAGTAGGGATCAGGATTCTGCTTCCCCCACAGAAAGGGAACATATATCGATAATTCAGTTAGAGTAGAACAGTATGGCCAATTTAGAGGAGATGGTGCGCCAGCTCCAAGAGAGTATGAAGATGATGCAGCAGGATGCTGTCCGACAGGCAGAGTTCGCCAAGTAGCAGGCCACGGTTATGAATGAACAAGCAGAGTTAATCGTGACGTTACAACAGCAAACCGGAGCATCTGCTTCGCAGTAAGTTCCTCCCCTGCCAGGAATTCCAACCCCCAGGGAGACAGCTAATGTTCAGAATGATACGGACATTCCCACGGGACCACCTCTACCCCTGATCCTGCCCCAAATCCAACCCTAGTTATCCAAAACACCCACCAATGTACCGGACTCTCCCTTTGAGTTCGAGACAGACCCCACAGCATTGAAGTTGAGCAAGCTCGAAAAGCTATTCAAGAGATCCCAAGGAGTCAAGATTATCCCAAACATCGAAGATGGATATACCGACGCAGCTGTGACGCTGCCTGACAGATTCAAAATGCCACACATTGATCGATTTGATGGGTCCGGGGACCCCATGGTGCACCTGAGATTGTTTTCAGATATCTTAAGGCCAATGGGCCTCAGCAGACTTCAGAAGCTGTCTCTATTCAGCCGAACCCTGTCGGGTGCAGCGGCCATATGGTATACCAAATTAGAAGATGATGTCAAGAGAAACTAGGACGAGACGGTCGAGGCCTTCATTACGCGATACTCATACAATACACAAATCGAGATTACAACCCGTGATCTCGAGACAACAAGGCAAGAGCCTAAAGAGAGTTTCTCAGAATTCGTGACTACATGGAGGGCCAAGGCTTCGATGATGACCTTAAGGCCTACCGACAAAGACCAGATTCGGATGATTGTGCGCAATCTTCAGCCGAAGTTGATGCAAAAGATGATTGTACTCCCCTTCCCTACCTTTTCTGATCTACATGAAATAGGGGTGCAGATTGAGGATGCCTTAAAGCAAGGCTTAATTGATAATGACCGGGAACAACCCCGAAGAACTTTCAACCGCAACACTAATGCAGGCCCAAGCGGTACTACAACTACAAAAGCCTCCGAAGTGAGCATGGTCACCACCAACCCCCCTCCAAGAACCATGGCAGCTGCACCATTCTCCGGCGCGTCTGGAAGCCATACCCAAACAGCCAAGTACCCACCCAAAAACACAAGAACCTTCGCTCCACTATATATGCCCCTATCCAAAGCTCTGGGGGTTTTAATCTGAAAAGGGCATCTAAAGCCCCTAGAACCGCGGCCCTTACCAGAAAGACTTCCCCCTACCCACAACCCAGCCAAATATTGCACATTTCACCAACAGCACGGTCATGACACCGATCTGTGCTTCCGATTATGTCATGAGATTCAAGATCTCATCGATAACGGGGTGATTCTGCCTCCCGAGAAACCCAATGTTACAACAAACCCTCTCCCCACACATAACCAAGTCCCACCGCCTAAAAGGATCAACTTCATCCAAACTGGGGTCGTGCCTTACGATCCTAGCATCTATATCACTCCTTCCCACCTGCCTAAGCCGGAGGTATTCCTTCCCGACTGCACCAACTTGTGCATGATGGACATCTCCATAACACGACCTAAGCCAACGGTGGTGACTATTGAGAACCGGAGAGAGGAGATCCCAAAGGAGACAAAGGTTGTTGGGTCAGAGTCTGCAGAATCTGAGAGTCGTATTGAGAAGACATATAGTCCGGCTGACTACATTTCATCAATAGGCCAGGATGGGCCAGATGTGGAATTGCCAACAGGGGGAGAACTGTGTGTGATCCAAGGGGATAGTCTGGGACAGAGAACAGATGATTTAAGAGATGTGGAAGAGGACCTTGCCAATCTCCAATTTTACAGTAACCAAGATCCAGAGGGCGCAACAGTCAACTGGTTTGATTATGAGGGATCAGCAGAGGCTACTGGGTGGTTGGATGATCAACCGGATGTGGTGGAAGAGTTCCACCCAGGACAGGGTTCGGTAGGGGCACGAATGTCGGTAACAGTCGAGAGAGTCGGAGAATAGAATGCATCGCCGGGGAGCGCCGGTGTTAAGAATTTCGCTCGGGATTGGAGTATTTTGAATACAGGAATTATTGAGCTACCAGCTGTGTTGATACGGTCGGAACAGGAAATATTTGAGGATCTCGCAAGAATTAGAAAGGCAAAGGCCCCTGTGCGAACTGAAACTGCTGTGTGCACAGGAACAGAGGATGTTGCGAGCATAGGGACGGAAGGTACTGCGGGTACGAGAATAGTCATACCAGAGCCGGACAGGTGTCTTTCGGCTACTGATAGAATGTGGTGGGAAGATGAGGATTTATGTCTTGCCCATACGAACGAAGATTGGGGAACAACCAACCCGATGACACCTGGTACCTTGGAAAAGTCGACCATATGACACGAAGTGGGCGGTATTTCAAGCCCCCACATCTAGATCAGCCAGAGGCGTCTGGGAAAGATAAGGAGGCAGAGAAGCAGAAAGAGAAACAACTTGAAGAGGAGGCTGTGCTCAAACAGTTAAAAAAGATACAAGCAGAAATCTCCATCTGGGGACTGCTTATGGCCTCACGAGTGCACAGACAGGCTGTCTTATCAGCCATGGACAAAGCAAAGCCTTCGCTAGAAACTACGCCAGAATAGCTAGTATGATTAATTTTTCCGGGAGGGGCTACCCCTACGCTGACTTTCTCCGACAAGAAACTACCACCTGAGGAGGCAAACCATAAAAAACCACTCTACATCTCTGTGGAGTGTAAGAATAAATGGATACCAGTGGTTCTCGTTGATACCGGATCTGCCATCAACGTTTGCCCGGCAAGGACAGCGTATGCGATCGGCTTGAAAATCGCGGACTTTTTACCAACAGCCCAAGTAATTCGGGCATACGATAACACAAGTAGAGAGGTCATGGGGATGGTAAAAATTCAGACTAAAGTTGGGCCAGGACAGCATGAGGTAGATTTCCATGTCTTAGAAGTTCTGGCGACTTTCAACCTGCTTTTGGGAAGGCCGTGGCTGCATCAAGTGAAGGCCGTCTCGTCCACTCTGCATCAGATGGTGAAATACCCCTATGAAAAGGGAGTAGCCATTGTTTTCGGAAATTCATCGATCCACCCACCTCTAGAGGTATCTACACCAGTCTTAGAAATTGAGCACGGCATGGAGGACGTGTTTATATCAGGTTTCACCCTTGCTGAGGCTTGGGTTGTACAAAACATCATGGCTGCTAACGAGGGGATATATGTCAGTGCTCAAGTGGTATACCTCATGAACAAACTCCAACACATCCCCGGGATGGGGTTAGGAAGGAGCGGCCGGAAGGGCGTCGCAGCGTTGACCGAAGTGCCACATAACCCTCATACCTTTGGCTTGGGTTATCTGCCCACCAAGGAGGATTGGGTACGGAAAGGAAAGGAAATGGCTGGAAGAGCCAGAGCAAAACAGATGGGGAAGCCTTTTGACTTAATGCACCGGCCCATTCAGGGTACCCAAAATGGACGCTTCGTCTGGGAGGGGGAAGATTTTCCATTCTGTGGTTTTCTGGAGCCGTGGCTGAACGCGGAGAGGAAGCGCGTACCGGGATTCGAGATTTTCTTTGACCTACAATTACCTGGGGACGATGTTGCCGAAGAGCAGACAGACTTGACAGTCGAGGCTGAGCATAGTGGGGAAATGGAGTCTGAGGACACCGAACTTGAAATGGGGGTAACACTGGCATGTCTACTTTCAGATCCTCCGATCGAACAGAAGTGCTTGGGGGATAACTTCTCGGTGTCCATGATCGGGAATGAAATGGCTGCGGGCCTACCATTAACTATTTTGGATGCATCCATTGCACCCTCTCTCGTTTGGCAATATGAAGAGGGATTTTTGTCCAGCTGCACCAGGTCAGGTAGTGAGCCAGAATCTGATTCCACCGAATCTCGTGAGTCGAAATCAGGTTCCAGCTCGACTGAGTCTGAGTCCGGTATTCCTGGGGGTGATAACCCGGATGCCACAGTCCTGTCCAAGTCGTCTTTTTCTTTCTCCTTTGAGTCTGTTGTAACAGAAGAATCGGACGGTTTGGAAGTACTTAATGAGGATAATGTGGATGTGGTTTCCGAGTACTTTTCTGTGCCTTTAATATATTGCTTAAATCAGGACTTTCAAAATTTTGACGAAAACGACGAGGGAGAAATTCCTCTGGTTTTGCAACGATTAATTGATCAAGAGCAGGAAGGATTTGTTAAACCTTTAGTTAATGAAATCACTACTGTGAATATTGGTACTGAGAAGGACCCGCGGCTGGTCCAGATTGGGTCCACGTTGTCTTCAGAGGAACGCGAGCGCTTAGTCGCTTTATTAAAAGATTTCGAAGATGTTTTCGCGTGGTCCTATGAAGACATGCCTGGAATCGATCTTGAGATTGTACAGCACCGGATCCCTCTTGACCCCGAGGCTCGACCTGTCAAACAGAAACTCAGAAGAATCCGCCCTGACTGGGCCATCAAGATTAAGGAAGAGGTCACCAAGCAAATCGATGTAGGTTTCCTACTAGTATCCGAATACCCAACTTGGTTGGCCAACATTGTTCCAGTGCCGAAGAAAGATGGCAGAATCCGAGTATGCGTGGATTTCAGGGATTTGAACAGAGCTAGTCCAAAGGACAACTTCCCCTTACCACATATTGATGAGTTGGTGGATTTCACAGCGGGGCATGCTTTGCTTTCATTTATGGATGGCTTCTCAGGCTACAATCAGATAGTGATGGCACCAGAAGACCGGGAAAAGACTGCCTCCACCACCCCGTGGGGGAGATACTGCTACAGAGTGATGCCGTTTGGGTTGAAGAATGTTGGAGCTACATATCAACGGGCCGCGACCACAATATTGCATGACATGATCCACAAAGAGGTTGAGGTGTACGTGGACGACATGATTGTCAAGTCCAAAGAAAGAGAGGGCCACTACACCACCTTGCAAAAGTTCTTTCAAAGGATCAAAGAATTCCGGTTGCAGCTGAATCCTCAGAAGTGTGCGTTCGGTGTCACAGCAGGGAAAATGCTGGGGTTTCTTATTACACAGAGAGGTATCGAAGTCGACCCTTCCAAAATCAAGGCCATCCTAGAAATGCCACCACCAAGGACTGAAAAGGAGGTGCGAGGCTTTCTGGGCAAAGTGCAATTCATAAGACGGTTTATCTCAAAATTAACCTTGACTTGTGAACCACTTTTTGGTCTTCTGAAGAAAGGAAAGAAATTCCAATGGGACGACCGTTGCCAAGCTGCTTTTGAACAAGTCAAGAAATACTTACAGAACCCACCTGTGTTGTCACCGCCAGAACCGGGAAGACCGTTGATATTGTACCTTTAGGTAACCGATACCACAATGGGCTGCATGCTCGCGCAATAATCAGAGGACAAAGTGGAGAGAGCCATCTACTATCTGAGCAAGAAGATGCTAGAGTATGAGACTCGCTACACACAGTTGGAGAAGGCTTGCTTAGCTTTGGTATGGGCTGCCAGGAAGCTGCGGCACTACCTGTTAGCTCACTCCGTAATGTTGGTTTCACGACTCGATCCCATCAAATATCTTTTCGAGAAACCGGCACTTACGGGTAGGCTAGCTCGTTGGTTGCTGTTGCTTTCCGAATTCGATCTGAAATATGTGACGCGCAAGTCAGTCAAAGGAAGAGCAGTAGCAGAATTCTTAGCCGACCATCCAGTTGAAGAGGGCAAAGCAGTTGAGTACTCATTCCCAGACGAGGCCATTTTGCATATCGGCGATGAAACTTGGACGATGTACTTTAATGGAGCGTCAAACCAGTACGGGTATGAAATAGGGGTGTTACTGATAGCGCCCGACAATGCCCGTATCCCTCTAGCATTCAAACTCCGATTCAAAGTCTCGAACAACGAAGCAGAATATGAGGCATGCATTGCCGGTCTAGAAGCAACCTTGGAACTAGGGTCAAGACGGTTGGACGTCATCGGGGACTCGAACCTTGTTGTGTCTCAAGCAAAAGGAGACTGGAAAGTCAAAGAAGAAAAGATGATGATGTATCACCGGACCTTGGACTTGTTAATTACTCGGTTTGAGAAGCTAAATTTTGCTCATCTACTAAGAGAGAACAACAGGTTCGCAGATTCTTTAGCAACTCTATCTTCCATGATAGACATCCCGTCCGGAGTCCGGATGCGTCTAGTCATCATTGACCAGAAATTTGCGCCAGCCTACAAGTCGATCGCCGCCATAGATGAGGTTCAGGACGAAAACCCCTGGTATTACGACATTTGGAACTTCTTGGAGAAGGAAATGTATCCACCGGAGGCAAACGCCAGGGATAAAAGGCCAATTAGAAGAATGGCCGTTCAGTTCATCATCTGCGGGGGTAAGCTGTACAAGAGAGGTCACCTAGGAATGCATAAGCTATGTGTAGAAGCTGAGGAATCAAAGCGCCTGATGGAGGCCATCCACGGAGGAGAATATGGGGCACAGAAGATCCTCAGACAGGGTTACTACTGGTCCACCATGGAGGAAGATTGTATCGGCCTTGTTCGGCGATGCTACAAATGTCAGATCCATGCAAATCGCATGAACATTCCGCCGTCGAAGCTGTACAATATGACTTCGCCATGGCCATTTTCAGTTTGGGGAATCGATGTGATCGGGGCTGTTACTCCAAAGGGGTCGAATGGGCATGAGTTCATCCTGGTCGCGATAGATTACTTTACGAAGTGGGTCGAGGCCCAATCTTATGCGGTGTTGAAGGCTTTACATGTTGCGAAATTCATTAGAAACAACATCATCTGCCGCTATGGGGTCCCAAACCAGATTATTTCAGACAATGGTTCCCATTTCAAGAAGGAGGTGATTGATTTGTTAAAGAAATACAATGTGGCTTTTCATAAGTCGTCCACATACCGGCCACAGACCAATGGAGCAGTTGAGGCCGCCAACAAGAACATCAAGCACATACTGCAGAAGATGGTGGAAACCTACCGGGACTGGCCACATAAGTTGTCGTTTGCTCTGTGGGGCTACCGAACATCAATTAGAACTTCTACTGGGGCGACTCCGTATTCATTAGTCTATGGGATGGAGGCCGTTCTACCTATCAAAATTGAGGTTCCATCATTGCGAGTATTGGCTGACTGTCAAATAGCCGAAGCAGATTGGCAGCAGAGCAGATTCAAGGAACTCATGCTCTTTGATGAGAGAAGACTGAAAGCATTGTACCATGTTCAAGGTTATCAGCGCAGAATTGCTCGGGCTTTCAACAAGAAGGTTAAGTCCAGAAATCTAAAAGAAGGAGATTTGGTACTCAAGGATAACCGAGCCCCCATCCATGACCCAAGGGGCAAGTTCAGACCCAATTGGACTGGTCCCTACATCATCAAGTCAATCTGGTCAGGTGGAGCTGTCATTTTGATGGACCTAGGTGGCCTGGAGTTCTCGCAACCAATCAACATGGACAAGTTGAAGAAATATTATCCCTGAGAGGCTCGCTAGGCCGAAAACCCGAAAAGGCGACCTAGGCAAAAGTTAGAGCGTTGAAAAAATTGGAAAATATAAAAGCTGAGCTCGCAAGGTTGAAAACCTGCAAAGGGCGGCCTTGGCAAAAGTTAGAGCGTAAAAGGAGAGTGAACCTACTCGAGTGAACCCAAGCCTGAACTACGTAAGCCTTGATTCCCATCTTTGGGATACGTAGGCAGCTTCATGCTGAAGTTCAGCCATAAACTTTTCCCCGATCAACTTTGTCCATTTGATCTTCTCGGCCATCTTTGTCTATTCAGCATTCAAGAGTTCGGTTATGGTCTCCGGTGCAGTGCTCTTCAGACTAGGGGCAACTTTCCGTTGCTGTGCAGTGCCGCGGAACTCTTCAGACTAGGGGCAACTTCCCAGTTGCTGGGACCCGGGGTCGTGCACCTCAGTGACAGATTTCAGACATGTCCAGTTTTGATCCATATCGAAAATGTTTTTGAAAAGTTTTAATAAAAGTTGACTTTGTTCAAAATTAATCTTTTTACAACTTAGACCATTTTTTGACCAAAGCGGAGAATTTTCAGTACCCACAACCTTCAATTTCATTAATTTCAATACAGAGTTCTCCTGCTCTTGCATACAAATTGAAGTTTCTTTTTATTACATTCATAAAGAAAACTTGAAAGTTCTAATAAAGCAAATAAATCTGGGGCATAGCTAAGTCAGGTGTTCCTGCACCCCCTCCCGGAGCTGGTCGAAGCCTCTGATGCCAAAGTGGGCCCTTCCTATGCCTTTTCAATGAGCCAATCCAAGCACTCATCAGATAAGGTGCAACTGAAAGTGGGAGCAGGGGCTAGGAGCTCTCTAATCCTCCATGCTGTGGCATACCGGGCAAGTTGTGCACCTCGAACCGGGAATGCAGCAGGATACTCTATCCCCTCTGGCGGGCAAGTCTGATCATGACCAAACTGGCGCCGGAACCGGAACAAAAAGTAGAATGCACAGTGAGTCAGACCAATCAACTGGATCCCGGTCTGCCGGGACATGCTATAGCTCATTTTCGGGAGATTGAGCCAAGGACAGCGCCAAGCAATGCGATCTGCAGACAAATTGCACATCCAGTCAAACCACCATCCCTCATCAGGGGCATCGACTAGTCGTTGTCGGAAGAAGTAGCCGCGAGCTGAGTAGGCTGGGCCAGAGTCCACAACCTGCAATTTATCCATCAACCATACCTGGGGAGGGATGAAGAAAATGAGAGAATAAAGAATAGAGAGATGTACGATGAGAAAAAAGTAAGAAAAGGGTTCTGTGAGAAAAACTGAGCCTGAGGGCCGAGTAATGTGAGCAAAGTATATGTGAGAAAAGGGTGGGAAACATTACCTGCCGCAGTAGTGGACTCCCCGCGAATCTGGTCATCTCTCGGCGATAGAAAGCATCCAAGCCCATCAGCGTCTCGGCCAATGTCATGGCAATGTAGCTCTTTCCTTCTTTCAAGCCTTGAGCAACTTCAATCAGACGAATGCTAGATCCGCTAAAGCCCGGGGCAAACAGAAAATGAGATAGCATGCACAAACAAAGGGTGTGTCGCCGGAAGCCTTGCCAATGATGGTCGCTGCGGTTACCGGCATCGGAAAATCGATAGATCAAGCTGGGAATGTCTAGCATTCCGTCATAAATCAGAGACCGAGCGTCACGCATAGTGAGTCCACACATTCACCCTAAGGCTTGAGCATGGCCAAAATTAAGATGGGGCAGGATCTCCTCGTCACGCTCAGATTCTAGTAAAACTCGGAAGTCTTCGAAGGTAGGACACACTTCTTGCCCGCTAAAGCTAAAGACATGTGTCACCGGATTCCAAAACCTTGCCACCGCATGGAGAAACGGGAGGTGTAACGAGGTACGACCCAGAGTGAATAGTGCATTTATGCCGAAACCCCGAAAATTCAGCTTTTCCGAGCCATCCAAGTTGTTAATCCAAGTTCTGAGATTTTGGGCAAGAAGCGCTTCCATTTGGGGCAAATCAGTGTTGAATTGGGCAGAAGCATGAAGTTGAGGCCTTTTTGTTGAAGATAAGGTTGAGTGAAGGACAGATGTCAGCATTCTGTTGATTCTGACAATTCACGGCCGGCCGGCCAAATATAGTGCCGACCGGCCACCACTTTTGGCCGATTGATCAGAGTTTCTGGCCAATGGCCATTTCTCACGGCCGATGGCCTTTATCTCTAGCCGGTGGTCTTCCTCCTTGTTCTCTGAGCTGTTTATGCTGAGGATTGGGGAATTCCACCACCTCCAATGCCCTCCGGTGATCGATTCTCTCGGAGTCACGCCTATTTGCTTATCGAGTTGTTGTACATTTGCTTATTGAGTTGTATGTCACTCTCTTCAAGTCTTTGATTTGCTTATCGAGTTATACTCACGCTTGGTTGATTATATCGAGTCTCTCTGTTTTGCTTATTGAGTTGTAAATCGGCTCACTACCTGATTATTACGATGCAAATGCTCTATTTTCAAAACAAATCTCATCTCATTGTCATGTGATGCCATGTGATGCAATGCATAGAATGTACAAATGTAACACCTTTTTAAACAAAATAGCAGTTTCATTCCCATCACATGCTTGGCAAAAATATGCTGTTTTGAGGAAAAGTAAAACCTGCCTGAGGCAGTGCAATGTGCTTAGACTACTAGTAAAAAGGAAAGTAAAGCAAAAGGAAGGAGCAAGGCAGCAAAGTATCAGGATCGATGCCGGTAACCCCCTCCCTTGTGGTCAATACATCTCTTGCGTCTTTGTTTCGATCAATTGTATGGTTTGGCACCTTCATTTCTCAAGGCAATACAAGGAAGTACGCCTTCGAAACATTCATAAATCTCCGAGTTGACCTCAAGTTGTGTTTTCTATGAACGATGCTCTGTACATACGAGAAACATCCCTTCCCGTATCCTTTATGTGTCTTGTGAACTTCACGAATCCTTTCAATCACACTGTGTTGCAGTACTTTGCTTTTCAGCATCATGAATAGCTCGTCTTTGTTCAATTTCAAGTTCCTATACACATTGCGTGCATACGTGCATTGCTTTATTTACATGTGTTCAATTTCAAGTTTTTATACACATTGCGTGCATACGTGCATTGCTTTACTTACATATGTTCAATTTCAAGTTCCTATACACATTGAGTGCATACGTGCATTGCTTTACTTACATGTGTTCAATTTCAAGTTTTTATACACATTGCATGCATACGTGCATTGCTTTACTTACATGTGTTCAATTTCAAGTTCCTATACACATTGCGTGCATATGTGCATTGCTTTACTTACATGTGTCCAAGTTCCTTTCTATACACATTGCTTGCGTAGACCGCATGCTTTACTTACATGTGTTCAAACTTCTTCATACACATTGTGCACGTTGTCACGTGTTCTTTACTTACATGTGTTTGTGCCCGTTGAGTTGTTTTCTTTTGCAGGCACGATATTGTATGTACGGTTCATTTGAGGCTGGTGCAACTAGACGAACCGGACAGGTACTGTATTCTCCGAGTAAGACGTATCGAGAATTACATAATTCTCTTACATCCTTTCTGCATTGTAGTGTAGTTTGGTGTATGCTAGCTTAAAACTGTCGCATGTTATGCTTCGTTACAGCTTTCTTTGCATGATTATAAGTTATGCTCGACTTTGTGCATTGTCTTGCATTCTGCCCCTGCCCTCGGGCACATATCTTTATCTGCAGCTTGTATGCCTTGTCTAAGTCTTTGGCCTGGTCAAAAATGAGTCGTCTCTGGGCGTTGACAATCACTCCCGTCATTGTTATGACTTTCGAGTTTTGTCAAAGAGGGGCAACTGTAGACACCCTATTTTTGACCGTCCTCAAGACTTGGACGTCACCGCTCGAACACTCGGTGATTACTCATGTTTGTGTTTCGTTTTGAGTTCCCGGAGGTCTCGGCTACGCGCCTTGCCCCAGAATCTCTCAACTCGACTGTTCTATTTTTGGTTTTGCACCAAACACTTGTGTTTTGCTTCTGAGGGTACCGGCCTTGGTTTGAGGCCACCGGCTATGTTTTGAGGCTACCGGCCATTGGCGAATTATATCGTTGGCCGGTCGGCATTCAGTATGGCCGGCCGGCTATCTATTTGGCCGGTAACCTCCTTTTTTGGCGGGTAACACCTTTTTACCTTTTTCAGGCATAGTGCATGCCAGCTGTGCCAGTTGGAATCCACCAAACCTACCTCGGGGCATACATGTGGCTGTTTTACCCCTTTTGGCCCCTTTTTGGTCAAAGCTTCTTGAGGAAGCTTGACCCTTTGGCAAAGCTTCCTCAAGAAGCTTGCCAGCTGTCCTAGCTTCCTTAGGAAGCCTTGCCCCCTTTGCCCCCTTTGACTCTTTTTTTTGTTTAGCTTCTTTGAGAAACTTCAAAGCTTTCCCTTCTCTATATAAGAGCCTATCCTCCTCCTTTGTTAGGGTTGAGCAAAAAAACCAGAGCTATACACATATATATCTGATATATATCATCCTCTCTCTCTATATCTCCCTCTCTCTCTTCATTTTGTGTGGTTTGAGGGCCTAAGGTGTGTGCTTGTTCTTAGTTTTGTACACAAACACACACTACTACACCATACTTCGAATTTGAGAGGCTTTGGGGGTTTGTTCTTGAGGTTTTGGACTGGTTTTCATCAAAAGAAGAAGGTTGCACTTGCTGTTCATCAAGGGTTCTTCAAGGGTAACTCTTTCACTTTAGATTCCCCAATCTTGCACTAGAATTTTTCCTATCTTGCTCATTGTTTTAGACTGTGTATAACTGAAAAAAGGCTTGTATTTGCATGCTCAAGATATCTCATTAAGGTTGTTTTGGCATTGAGGGTCGACCTCCCCCTCTTAGGCCTTGTTTGGTCCCTTTTTGAGCTTCCTTTATTAAGTTTTGATTTCTTTGGTGTATTAACCTTCTCACCACTGAAATCCAATGGATTTTCAGTGGTGAAGAAGTGGGTTTGAGGTCTTGCATAGGGGAGGGACACCCCTCTCCCTTGGTCTCTCTTTTTGTTCTTGTTTTGGCTCATAAGGGTAGCATGTATGCCTAGCTTTGTTTGGCTTAATTTCAGAGGTTATTTGTTGTTTATTTAGCATGTTTTACCTCTATCCCATGTTGGTTTGTTCGCCCCTCTCATGCTTAATACAGTTGTTTTGTATTCCCCCATTTTGCCTGGAAATGCATCTAGCCATTAGACCATCATGCTTGCATATTCTTGCCTAGCTTTGTGAAGCTTTCGGTCAAGATTTATCATGATTGAGGTCTGTTGGGTGCTGGTTTGGTCGTATTTGATATGTTTTGTATGGCCCCTTTGCATTCTAGCATGTTGGCATCGAGTGTGTGAGTCATGAGCATGCTTGAGTTGGGTTGTTTCAATGATTTGGAGTCATTTCATATGCCATTTCAGTCCCTAATCCATGCTTGTATGCTCACATTCATCATCACTTTCTTGCCTTGAAAGGTTGTTCTTTTGCGCCTTAGAAAAGGTTATTGTGCATGCCTATGTGTTTAGACATTAGGCTGTCATATCAGTGGGTTTTGAGGGCCCTTTTTGCATGCTAAAACTCTGTTTTGTATTGAAAAATTCATGCCTTGTTTGCTTGGGGGAGGTGTTGAGTATTGCTCCATTTTGTGGCCTTGAATGCCCTTGTTTTGGACTCATTCCTTGGCATGTTTTTGACCATGATCTATGTATGCTTTAGTCTTGTTTTGGAGTCCCTTGGGACTGTTTTAGGTCATTTTGGTCCTTTATGGTTTGGTTCACATAGCTTTGGTTTGACCCCCCTTTATTGGCTTCAAGTGTTGGTCATTGTTGCATGCCTTGCTTCAATGTTTTGTTTGATTTGGTATCGTTTTCAGAGCTTAGCATGTTGGTTTAATGCCCATATATATCACCTTTAAGTATGCTTAGAGTTGTCCCCTTTTATGCTTAGGTGATGGACCTTGATGTGTGCATGCTTGCATGCATCATTTGTGCTCTTGTGCATCCTCTTAGGCCATTGTTTTGGGGGTGGGCTGAGGTCCTCTCGTTTCAGTATATGTCCATCTTTGCATATTTTGCATGCTTGCATGTTGCATTGCATTGGTTGCATGCTTACATTGTATCACTTTCGCATGTTTGCATATTGTTTAGTTAATGGCATTGCATAGTCTTGTTGTATGCTTGATATGTCCATATTGCATTAGTCTAGCTTGTAGGATTAGATGGTGGCATGTTGCATTAGCTTAGCATGTTCATGTTACCATGCATGAGTTGCATCACTTTGCATTGTATATTACATCCATGCATTACATTTTGCTTGGTTTGGGGTGTCAAACCAACTATGAGGATTGAGAAGTGTTCATACTCCAAGTGATGTAACACGTCTCAACCCTCGGTCGTCAATCCCCTTGACTTCAACATGATAGGGTGTTGGCATTCATCTCTTTTGGTTGCATGCATTTACATCAAGTTGCAAACTTGGCCTCTTAGGCCATCATGCATCAAAATGCATAATTGATGGGCCGAGGGTCGAGGGTCATGCTCCCTTGAGTCTCTTGCATGATAGGGAGTGTGCCCATGCTCATATTTGCCTGAGAATTCCATGCCATACACTGCTTGCTGTTGCTGTCAACTGCAGGTTTTAGCAGGAATATTTGGCCGGCCGGCAGTGTTTAGTGCCGACCGGCAAAGAATGTTTGGCCGAGAGCACAATATTTAGCCGATAATCTCATTCCCATGGCTGGTGGCCTTTTGATCTGGCCGGTGGCACTCCACTGCACTCAGAATGAAGTTCAGAGCAGTTCTAGAGACTTTCATAAATTTCAGAGGGGTGAGGCAGTGTAAACGGAGGCAACAGTGCTATGGCAGCGAGTTTCCGGGCGAGACGAGTCAAGCATGCATCATCCACGCATCCCGAGACGGGGCTGTGGCCACTTTCTTTCTGCATTTAATTTGTCAATTAATTAGAAATTCTGTAATAATTAATTTAGCATTATTTATTCGGACTGTAATATTTATTCGGACCCTCCGAGTGAGGGCAATTGTGTAATAAGTGTGCGTGAGTGTGTGTATGTCTCTCAACCCCACGTCTTTCTTCCCTTTTATTTACTAGCTTTCGATGGTTAGTCTAGGGCATGTTTCAATTAGCATACAGTATGATAGCATGCGTGCATCATTCATTAGTCTTGCATGCACCAGGCTCGGTACATCATACTAATTGCATAAGTATTTCAAATCTAACTTGAATTCATGCTACTTGTGCATTTTCACACATCATTTATAGACTAGCCGAGCCTACTCTAGTGACATTCTGTATGCGTTGCATTAGCCACTTAACATGGACTTGGATCATGCATTGATTGCTAACATGTCTTTGACTTGGCTTGGAGTACTAGGTAAGCATTTATGCTTTAGCATACCGCATGCGTGTGAGTGTTGCCATAATAGTATGATTACCATGAAGCTAGATGCTTATGTGATATAAACTGCTTGAATGCCTGTGGGTGAAGGTTGGGTTGTTTGAGTTGGAACAACTCGTTGAAATCTGTGCTTTAGCCTACTTGCGAGTAGCAAATTTCAAACTGTTTTTCAAACGAACGGATATGCAATGCTTCGTTCCAATTCGGGCGATTTGGTCTATACTTGTTTGTTGTGCACATAACATAGTAATTCTAGGCTATTAACCGGAATAAGAACACATAAACGTTTTCAAAATCGGATATCATGGTTAGTAGAGGCCGATCTTCGGATCGGGCGAGAGGGGGTGCTCATAGCTGACCTTCCCCAATCGTACCCAAGCTCCCGAGTCGAGGCAACTTTGGTAACGGCAGACAAGTGGCCTTTGGCACCGAGTCAGGGTTTCCTAAATTCCCCCATAAAAAATATTTAGGTGGCGACTCTGTATCTGGCAAAGTAGTCCATGTTTGGCACTTCTTTTCAAAAATCTGTTTCTCAAAACGATTTGCCGGATTTGGACTCTTTGGTTCAAATTAAGAATCGTGACAATTTGAGAGTCCTGAACTGTAGCAAGCCCAAAACGAACGGGGACGGGACTCGTCCTCCCGGGGCGTTCAGGGACGTCTACAAGTCGTATCTACAAGTAAAAAATTTCCGGCTAATCTAGGTTTTCATGAACTTCCTAGTGTTCTCTCCCCTGTAGCTAATTAACGGTGCTAAGCCATCAAAAATCATGGAGTGTTCCTGGAACACTCCATACACAGCAAGACTATAGCTTCATGACCCATCCCAGATAAAACATAGATTTGAACTAATTTTGTTCATTTACTTGTATGGATAATGAATGAACAGAACATAACCCACTTGTGATTAGTATCCATTGCTTTAAAAGAATTATTGCGTGAAATACCTATTATAAAAATTTATTGAACAAAATTATCATTTTCACTGTACTATTCATTTGAAAAGTTGAGTTGATTGGAGATGAGTTGATTTTGAAAATTTACATAGTTTATCCCTTATTAAATTTGACCTTTTATGTGGTATTAGAAAACTTTCAATGACAATCCTAGCTAATCAATTCAAGACAGTGAAGAAGGTGATTTTGGTGAGTAAATGTTTTTCATAGAATACTCCCACTTAGACAGACAAATTAAATCAGAACTAAACACATGTCAGGGACAAAATTAGTCACTATTGTACCTGCTACAGGGACTAAATCAATCAAATGTGAAGTGGCTCACATTTATTATCATTCTCTCAACTATCTCAAATTTCCAGTCTTTCCCATTATCCAGTAACAATCAATAAATGGCAATTAATCACAGTCACTCTTTCAACTCTTCTTATTGAGGGACAATTTTTGAACAAGACAATCACAATCACTCTTTCAATTAAAATCTATTATATGATCCCAAATAAAGTTAACTCCCCATGGTTCAAGTAAAATCTATTAGATGACACTGTTGCAGCAAACAAAGATAACTCCCCACAGTTCACAACAAAATTATAAAAATAATAATAAAATGAGAATGAGAAGAGAATGAAAACAGAGAAAACACATGGGTACATTTCTCTAAAATATAAACTTAGATATGCCAACCAAGGGAAGAAATTTCAGTACACACAAATTTTTTTACATCGCATCTATTTAATTATTCTATGTAGTTAATTCATTGCTCCCAATTTTGAAGTTTCCCAAGTAGTATATTAATACCACCAAAAATTATTAGCAAATAGCAATAAAGCATTTAAATACATAGAACTTTGTCAAAGATTGAGATTTTGTTCCACTTCCTTTTTCTTTCCATTGATGGCTACTTTGAGTATTTTGTTTATACTAATAAATAGCATAAAAAAAATAAAAAAAAAATTGTTCATGCCATTTCAACTATTTCGACCAAATCTTGTTAATTTCACTTATCCTTCTATAAAAGACTCTAGAAACAAGATTTGAACAATTGGTCTTTGAATATCAAATAGTTAAAACTGACCTCTGAAAATATATGATGAGTTAGTTCATTAGTTGTGGAAAATGATTTGGAACATTTGCATTGAAGCAGATTTATTCGATTTAAGGGATTGAGATGTTGGCATCATAAACAATAATTTAAGGGATTGAGATAGTGAAATCCAAAGAGCAGTCCAATCACCACTCCAACAAGATGGGGCGATTTGGGGTTGGGTGTGAAGATATATGCGAATGGAAGAAGACATGAAGAGAGAGACACACAGAGAGAGAGAGAGGACATACCTACCCGAGACAAAGTGATGGTGGTGCTCGTGAGGACATACCTACCAGAGACAAAGAGATAGTGGTGCTCATGTAACCCTTCCGGTGTGATCGTGCAACCCTAGCAGTGATGCTCTAGTAACAGAGAGAAGGGTAGAGGCGTGAGGAGTGAGGTAAGGCGTGATAGAGAAGAGACCCAGAATAGTGAGTTTGTTTAATCAATGGATTATGCTTCCATTCCCGACCAACTGAAAATTTACTCATTAATTCATTTAGGAATCCATCCAAATTTTAAAATCTTACCTCCAAAAAGTTTATACATTTGCTGTTTAAAGTTAAGTCGTTAAAAGTTAGAGAAATACTGACTAAATTACTTTTAGTAGCCATAGATTAATAATTTTAGGGACGGAATTTAATTTTAGTCGCCCAAAATCGTAGTTTTGATGACTAAAATTCAATTAGACGGCAAAAGTAAAGTAAAAATACCGACTAAATTATTATTAGTAGCTAAAGATTATACATTTGAGGACCCAAAAAAAGTTAGTAACCCAATATCGTAGTTTCAACGGCTAAAACTCAATTAGTCGCCAAAAGTAAGAGAAATACCGACTAAACTTTATTTAGTAGCTGATGATTGTACCTTTGCCGATCAATTTTATTTCATAGCTAAAGTGGCTATCTTTGGCGACTAGATTTTTTTTAGTAGCTAAAGTATATATCTTTGGCGATTAAATATTTTTAGTCACTGAAAATATATATTTAGCGACTAATTTTTTTGGTCGCCAAAGATTAAAAGTGATATCTATGTTAGTTTTTTCGCGACTAAATTTATTTAGTGGGAAAAATTAGTATAGAATGACTCAATGTTTTTCGGTCACTAAAGCTCAATATTTCGCTACTAAATTTGGTAGTCACCAAAGATTTAAAGTAAAATTATGGTAGTTATTTGGCTACTAAATTTCTTTTAGTCGGCCAAAATTAGCATGCAGGGACTAAATATTTTTTGGTCACCGCAAACGCATATTTGCCGACCAAATTAGGTAGTCGCGAAAGATTTAAAGTGAAATTATGCTAGTTAATTGGCTACTAAATATAATTTAGTCTGTAAAAATTATTATACCGTGACTAAAACAAACTTTAGTAGCCTAAAACCTGAACTAATGCCGACCAATATTTTTTTATTCGCCTATTGTGACACTTTTGGCGACTAAATTTTTGTTTAGTCGCCAATACTTAATATACAACTACTAAAAAAACTTGGTAGCTAAACCTTGCAACAAATGCCAACCAATGTAATTTTTAGTCGCCTATTGAAAAAATTTTGACGAGTAAATTCTTTTTAGTTGCCAAATTTGGTTGCCAAAAGTATAATTTCCTGTAGTGACATGGCTACATTAACTTGAAACCTAGTTGTTGTAAACATAAGTCTTCATCATCTAGACAAAAGTTAAATGCTCCGAAGACCACACCATGGTCTGCTTTGAAAATCATCGCATATTTACTTTTAGATCAATGAAGAAGATTTGCAAGAACGAAGGCGATGATGGCGCTCCAATGGAAGAAAGGTTGGGTTCTGAAATTAGGTGGGTTTTTTACTCTGATACAATTGCAGGTAAGTATTCAAATCCAATTTTTTCCTTGGAAATTTTATGTATGGACTGCATCTTGGATCAATTTCTTGCTGCAAAGGTAGTTTGTGTAGACGCGCTCCCAGGAACTCCCGGACATCCGCGCGCCTGCGAGGGCGACGCGAATCTCGTCTTCTTCTCTGAGCTACTACAGCTCGGACTAAAATGTCACGGTTCTGAATCTAATCTCACAATGTGCGATGTGAGATCAATAAATCACCAATGAGTGCAAATCCGACAAATCGTTTTGGAAAACTGATTTTTAATAAAGAAGAGCCAAACATGGACTGCTTTGCCAGATACATAGTCGCCACCTAAATATTTTATTTTGGGGAAATTTAGGAAACCCTGACTCGTGCCTAAGGCCACGTGTCCCTCATCACCAAAGTTGCCACGGCTCGAGAACTTAGGTACGATTGGGGAAGGTCATGTAACGAGCACCCCTGCTCGCCTGATCAAAGATCGGCCTGTACTAAGCATGATATCTTGTTTTTGAAAACACATGTGTTCTTATTCCGGTTAATTAGCTAATCTTACTATGTGATGCGCACAGCAAACAAGTATAGACTGGATCGCCTAATTTGGAACCAAGCATCACATATCCGTTTGTTTGGAAAATGGTTTGAAGTTTGCTACTCGCAAGTAGGCTAAAATGCGGATTTCAATGAATTGTTCCAATTCAGGTAATCCAACCTTCACCCACTGGCATTCAGGAAGTTATATCAAATAAGCAGTTAGCCTCATGGCAACATTAACACATGTGCAGTATGCTAAAGCGTAAACACTCACAGTGTACTCCGAGCCAAAACAAAGAACTAGTTAGAAATCATGCATGATCCTAGTTCATGTTAAGATGGCTAATGCAACACATGCGAAAATGTAACTAAAATAGGCTCGGCTATTCTAGATTGGCATATGAAATGCAACTTTGATACATGTATTCAAATAGAGATTGAAATACAATGCAGTTAGTATGATGCACCGAGCCTGGTGCATGCAAAATAGATGAATGGATGCACGCATGCAAGCATTAGGTATGCTAATTGAAACATGCCCTAAAACTAACCATCGTAAGCGGTTAAGTAAAAGGGAGAAAGAAATGGGATTGGAAGACATGCATCACACACACGCACGCTTATTACAACAGTTGGCTCTCTTGAGGGAGAGACCAAATAAGAAACTAACTAGCTAATCAAAGCTAATTAAACTAATTATTACAAAACAAACTAATTAACTAATCCTAGTTAACTAATTATTACAAAACGAATTTAAATAGCTAAACGCATTAACTAATTAAAGGGTACAAACCAAAGCAAAAAGCTAGCTATCTAAGCATGGCAGCTAAGGAAAGCAATAAAAGCAGGAGGTTCTCGGAGGGAGAAGACTGGATGCATGCTTGGTCGCCTCGTTCGGAAATCTAATGCGATGCCCCGATTTGCCTCTGTTTTCATTTGTTCTCAGAAACTTGCCCCAAGCTCCAGAAAGCTGAAACTCCACCTAGGGAAACCTGTGGGAGGGTGGCCGACCACTTTCGGTTATTGAAAAACTAGAAAAATGGTAGGCCAGCTAGTTTTTCTGGCTGGCCGGCCAGTTGTTGTTGTTGAACTGTAATTTGCTGTAACAGAGAGCAAGAAAGGGCATGGCAACGTATTTGCAAGATATGTGTGCACAATCACCCTCCTTATCATGTCATGAACTCAAGGGAGTGTGGTTCTCGACCCTCCGGCCACCAATCGTGCATTTCAATGCATGATGGCCGAGAGGCGAAGTTGCACAAGTAAACACATAAAGCCTAGAACTCTATCATGTATCAAGAGAGCGTCGGCGACCAAGAATTGAGGCACGTTTCATCACTTGAACTACGAAACATCCCTCGTTTCTCGTGTTTGGACTAACACATATTCCAAGCACAATGCAACACATAACAAGGCATACTCAATGCATTGTAAAGCAACCTTAGCACTCAAACATGGGAGGGACAAGCATGCAGACTTGCGATTAATCATACTAGCATACACAATGTGAACGAACTATATGGCATACACAATGCTGAATGCTAAGAACTAGATGGCATACTCAATGCAAGTCAATCATAAGGTTCTAAACACCATGTAATGCATGCATGCACAATACAATGCAACAAGGGCAACAATATTCAATACACCAAACATGCAACAACATTTAAACCATATACTCAATGGACTTAAACCGAAATGGACAGACCTCAGTCATGCCCAAAACAGTGGCCATAATGCTGAAATGAAGGCACTGAAAACACATACAAGCATGCATGCCAATTGGCTCACCAACTAAGGCACTAAGGTGCAACTCTCAAGAACACTTTAAGAGTGAAAAGCGTGGAAGTGTAACAACACTAAAGGCACTGAAATTAGACAAGAAATGATGCCAAATCACTTAATCAACACAAGCAAGGCATGCAAAGGTCCTTAAAGCTTAAGACAAGCAAAGTGGACTACAAAGGGGGCATGTAATACATGGCACAAAGGCATTAAACAACCATGGACAGAGCTAAAATGGGTCAAGACAAAGACCGTAACATGCTAAGATGGAGGCCCAAATACCTAGGTAAGATGGCATATACGCTAGGCCACAAACTAGGCAACAATGCACAACACTTAGAAGCATTCAAAGCATGAAAGAAGTGGGAACATGGAAATGCTAAATACTTTGAAATAACATGTTAAGTGATGCCAAATCATGTACACAACACAAATGAAGCATCCAATGGTGCTCAAAGCTTGAGGCAAGCAAGAGCATTTGTACTACAAGTATACAAAACATGAAGCATGTGACCAAGGCAACCCAAAACAGTCCTAGAACATGTCAGAATGAGTGTAAAACTTGTATGGAAGGATGCCAAAACAAGCTAGTATGGTGAGCATGAGGCATGGTGCATACAAGGCAAATAAGGTGGATTACACTACACCTATTAAGACCAAGCATGGGATGACTCAACGAATAAAAATCGAAGTTATATCATGGCAAAATAACCCCAAATAACACAGAAATGATGGCTCGCAAGCTATGGCATGAAGGCATACGCAATGGTTCATGTTAAGGCATAAAGAGGGCAAACCATCCAACGCATTGAATGAATGACAAATATGAGTGTATGACCATGAAACATGGACTGAAATCACATTATAAATGATGCCAAATCATTAAAATAGTCCAAGTAATGCATGGTAGAGGACTTGGCACACAAAGCTAACAAGCTAGAATGCACTATAGCTATGCAAAGCAAGTCATGCATGGCCAAAACAACCAAAATCAGAGCTAGAGCATGCTAAAACATTGGCAAAAGCTTCTTAGAGTTAAGCCAAAAGCATGCTAGAATGACATGTTAAAGCATGGCACATGTTAGGCTAAATCATGGAATTGCACTACAAGTGCATGGAGCATGCAAGGGGCTAACCAAACCAAGCCAAAACAGATCTAAGGCATGTTAAAACAACACCAAAAACCTACTGAGATGGACCCAAAACATGCTAGAAAGACATGCTACCTCATAAGGCATACAAGGTTAATTTGCAAAATTTACACTACAAGTGTATTAAGAATGCAAAGGGGTGATCAAACAAGCCTAAAACAGAGGTATGGCAGGTTCTAAAAGTCACAAAAAAGTGCTTAAACAAAGCCACAAAGAAGTAAAAACACAAGCTCATTTGGCTGGCCATCAATACAAGTAAATAAGAAAAGAGGAAGGGGGACAACCCCCACCCATTTTGGCCCTCAAAACAAGTTTTCTACCACTGAAATTCCTCTAGAATTCAGTGGTTTTAAGGCCAAAAAGAAGTTGTTTGAAAAGCTTGGAAGTTAGCTCAAATGGCCTTACAAGCCAAGGAGCAAAAGAGAGGAAACACCCCCTAGCCAAACAAGGCCTAAGCCATCACTTTTAGGACTGAAAAATAGAGTTTTCTTTAGTTCAAAACCAAGCCAAAAATAGTTTGAAAGGGTGGCAAAACAAGCATGCAAAGCAAAGGTTTAAAGGGACAAGTGCTTACCCTTGAAGCACCTTGAAGGACAGCAGCAAAACCAGCCAAAATCTGAGCCAAAATCTGCCTTTTGGAGCTCCAAATGATCCTCAAAGAACCACAGCCCAAAGGTGTTTAAGTTTGGTTAAGGGTGCCTAGGCAAAGGAGAGGTATATCTTCCAGTATATCTCTTGCATGCACACAAGGTCAAGAGGGAGGGCCAACTAGAGAGAAAAGTTGAGATTTTGCTCCGAAATTTCTAGAGAGAGAGAACTTTTTCAGAGAGAGAGGCTCCAAAAATATCCACCATTTTCTTCTCCTTGCAAAATGAGTGAAAAGCCTCATATATGGCAATATACAAGAGTTGGTTCAAAATATCTGAGTTTGGAAATATCTAGAGCAGTGCACAACAGCTGAAGGGAAAAGATCTTCGAAAATCTGAGTTTGAGACCTGTAAACCACTTTTCTGGTCGGCCAGCTACTTTTTCTGGTTGGCCAGCTACTTTTCCTGGTCGGCAGGAAAATTTTGCTTTCTAGGTCCAACTTCAAATGGGCATAACTCCTTCATCTTGACTCCTTTTGTCACACCCCAAAACCGCCCCTAAAAGTTTTGGGCATGACTACATCAGAAACAGACATAAAACCGATATATGTAACGTATGGGGCCTGAACGGAAGCACTTGATAACAAAAATCTATTCCATTGAGCTACCACTATTATGCCAGGATCACAACATCACATTAGGTAAATAATATACAGAAAACTTACACATATATACTTCGACTCAGCCCCACAATTGGGCGTATAACAAAAAAATATTAATGAAAGACAACCAAAGCATAAGCCAAAAAACTAACAACACTTTACAAAATGCACGGGCTTCAGCTTACTGCCTGGACACACCGAGGTTGACAAGAGGGAGACGGGCCTTAAGGGTTAGGACTGGTCTCCCGGTTGATTACCTACAGAAATAGACAAAATACAAAATGAGTGAAACTCAGTGAATAATAGTACATAAATAATGTAATGCTTAACTTGAACAATAAAGCATATAACTGTAGAGGCATATGATTAACTACATTCTGTAATTACTTCCAGAACAACCATGGGTCCAGTTTTCTTAACAGAATGGCTTAAAGCCCACTAATGTACAGAACGGCCATAGGCCTAATAAATACGGAACGGCCATGGGCCCAGAAGTAACAGAACGGTCATCGGCCCAGAAATAACAGTACGGCCATCGGCCCAGAAATAACAAAACTGCCTAGCGGCCGAGAAATAACAGAACGGCCATCGGCCCAGAAGTAACAGAACGGCCATCGGCCCAGTAATAACAGAACAGCCTAGCGGCCCAGAAATAACAGAACGGCCATCAGCCCAGAAATAACAGTACGACCATCGGCCCAGAAATAACAGAATGACCTAGCGGCCCAGAAATAACAGTACGACCATCGGCCTAGAAATAACAGAACGGCCTAGCGGCCCAGAAATAACAATACGACCATCGGCCCAGAAATAAC
The DNA here is from genome assembly GCF_004153795.1 of Camellia sinensis. NCBI lineage: Eukaryota > Viridiplantae > Streptophyta > Magnoliopsida > Ericales > Theaceae > Camellia > Camellia sinensis. The sequence continues at coordinate 91,887 of NW_021035112.1, forward strand.
AGAACGGCCTAGCGGCCCAGAAATAACAGAACGGCCATCGGCCCAGAAATAACAGTACAGCCATCGGCCCAGAAATAACTGAACTGCCTAGCGGCCTAGAAATATATATGTATGGAGTCAAGAGGTGGCTCGTACGGATTCTAGAGGTGGCTCCCACCAAAGTGTAGCACTTAGTTCCGTACAGCACTTTGCTCCATACCCGAAATCATCAGAACAGATTAACTTCAGCATCATACAGAAAGTACATACATTCTTCCCATTATTCACATGAATTACCATCGGTAATATAAGTTTAACAGAACGTTGATGATAATTTTTAGCAAAAGGTAACACATTCCAGAGATACGGAGATACCATAGTTCCATAATGCACATACGTTCCATTTATTCGTTGTGAATCGATATAGCTATCTTGCAGATAACAGAGTATCAATAACATTTATTAACGGAAGACGCATGTATCAGGACAGTATGGTCAATAGAGACAGAATAATTCATATCAAAACGTGGGTCATATAACGGTGGTAGACCTTTGTGTTCATATTATAGGTCCCGAATAATCTTCGATTCACACAAATACCATCCTTTCTGGATGAACATAAGTTCCATATATTTCTTAAGGATGACGTAGTTTTCTTATCGATAACAGAGCATTAATATTCGTTAGTGATAGAGCAGAAAGGTTCCAAAGTCATACCGATGTATGCAAATCTTCCAGCATTTATATAAGTTCACACTAATTCCCAACCGAGATAAATGTTAATGTAATCATTTACACAGAACAGAGCGTTAGTAACCACAGTCATTAATGGTAAGTAAAATGTACATTTTCCGTACTATGACTCACAGTGGTAGGTCTCTGATAGCAGTGGAATGATGTCCTTCTCTTGACCTACAAATACAATGCACATAACAGATTATGAGAATAAAACCAATCTCTTTTTATTCCTTACTCAATAGCTATGGTGGTTCTACACTCATTAGTCCTCCATAGGTTATAATCCATGCCTCATAAGATAGGAGGAATCGATAGGAGAAAGGTTCAGACGAAGAAACGGTACAAACCCAGTAAACAGAAAGTGAACAGTCGTTACTAATTTGAACATAACTATTTTTGTAGTTAGCATTTGGGAGTGAGACCACCACCATTGGAAACTAGACTTCCTGGGATTGATTTCAGGCTTAAGAATCACTCAAAACGGAGTCCGGATGCAAAAGATATGCTTATTCAAAATTATCTAATATATGCTGAAACAGGGATGGCCGCTCGTGCGCCCATCTTGGCCACTGGTGCGGCCAAATTCTGCTCGAGCGGAAGATCCCGACCGCTCGAGCGCCCAAAAGAAGAATGAAAACCTATTTTTTTCCCTCTTATCCGCACATGCGGCCATGGCCTCCGCACGTGCGGCCTGGGCCCTGTTTGACAGTCCGAAAATCATACAAAACCCCATGTTTGGTGATCAACAACAAGGTCCTATTTAGATGCTTTAAACACTAAAACATGGTTCCCAAATCATGTAAATAGGGGTACAAACACATAACCATTTGAACATGCATTTGATCTTCTTCAATTACACACCACCACTCTCACATACACAATACACATATATAGCCATATTTATGCACAAGTGAGTTCCAAGATGGTAAGTCAAGGAACAAGGTGTAGATTCCTCTCTAGATGGTACAAATTGGTTAGAATAATCAAGGAGTAACATCCTCTTTACCAATAAATCCACACCTACATCCAAACCTCCATTACAACTCTAGGTTACACAATATAAAGAAATTCTTTCCCCAAATGAAAAAGAAAGGATTGAATTAGGGGAATTAGCCTTACCTTAAGCTTCACTTCCTAAATGCCCCTTCAATTTTACAATTCTCTACTCCTTTGATGATCTTGCCTCTCTATTTCTCTAACCCTTCTCTAAACCTTCTTCCAGGAGATATTTCTCATGAAGGCTTCTAAATCGAAGCATTGAGATATATAGATAGAGTTATATAAGGGGTGAATAAGACAAAATTCAATCGTTTAAGCATCCCAAATTGAAATTTCACAGAAACGCTTATTATTACCTAAAAATTATACTGATCTCAAATATAAAATCAATTTCGGATTATCAAGCCTCTAAGGCTCTCAATTTCTGACTCAAACGTTTTAATTGTAACAGATGTTTTTCTTATTAAACAGATATAGGTCTCAAATCATAAGATCCATGTGCTTAAACTGAATTTCTCGAGGAATTTTCATTAGGCATTTAAATGCACAGAACGAGGGACTAAAAGTATAGCAGAAACAGATGTGAAGGTCAGGTTATTACACATTTTAAGGTCATTCTAGTGTCCAAATTGAAGCCCTAGAAGTAATCTTTCCAATGGTGGAATCCTTGCATCAAAATTCCACCTGTGCAAAAAGTTATGCCTGTTTTGGTGAAGCCGCTCAGTTTCGATCCTTCCTGGATTCATGCCGAACTTCTCCTCAACTAGTTTTTTTCCCTCTCCTCTTCCTTTCTTCAACTCCAACCCCTAAGCAAGGTGTTTTGAAATATTTTTCAAAGATTTTATCTCTCTTTCATTCATTTCCACTTTGTCCTTGCTCGGTTCACCAAAAAGTGCAATATTTAACGAAATGCGAGCGTCGGAACATCGTAGGAACTTTATTTTCAAAACATTTTGAAAGAGAGGGTTTCAAGGTCTAAAATCTTTTGATCAAGATTGTTTTGGTCCAAAAGGGGTATGAAGTTGGAATTTGACTCTCTCCTTGCCGAAGAAACTGAACTTTTGCCCAGCACACCTTTCACCACCAAGTAAACCAACAGTAATGCTTAAGTCTTAAGGTCGGTCAAAAATGGGTTATCTACAGTTGCCCCTCTTTGACAGAAATCGAAAGTCAAGAAGTGATGGGAGTGAATGTCAAAGCCCAGAGACGACCCATTTTTGACAAGGCCGAAGACCTAGACAAACAGGCAAGATAATAAAGAGATGCGCCCGCAGGCAGGGGCAAAATGCAAATGATATGCACGATGCCGAACATAACTTATGATCATGCAAAGAGAGCTGTAATGAGGCATTTATGCAAAATAAATACAACACTTTAAGCGAATAAGAAACAACAGTCTCACACATTCCAACAGAAATGATGTAAGAAAATTATCAATTCTCACTGCGTCTCACGCGGAGAAGGCTAAAAGCGACTACCGAGAATACCCGGAGTCTCAAACACAACATCTCTCAGCATATCACACGCAGGAGAGGAAAGGGCAACATCTCTCAGCGTATCACACGCAAGAGAGGAAAAAGAAAACCACTTAGCGTAGCACACGCTAGAGAGGAAAGAGAAAACCTCTGAGCGTAGCACACGCTAGAGAGGAAAGAGAAAACCTCTCAGCGTAGCACACGCTAGAGCGAAAAGAGAAAACCTCTCAGTGTAGCACACACTAGAGAGGAAAGAGAAAACCTCTCAACGTAGCACACGCTATAGCGGAAAGAGAAAACCTCTCAGCGTAGCACACGCGAGAGAGGAAAGAGAAAACCTCTCAACGTAGCACACGCTAGAGGGGAATGAGAAAACCTCTCAGTGTAGCACACGCTAGAGAGGAAAGGGACTGTGCAAGAAGCAGTCATCCAAACACGTGTCAAACGCAAGAGGAGAAAGGTATCCAAACACGTACCAAACGCGAGAGGAGGAAGGTATCAGTCAAACTGAACTGGAACTTCTCTGAATGAACCGTACATACAATATTGTGCCTGCACAAGAGAGAGATTTTGACAAGTACAATATAACAAGAACATATGATCAACGCTATATCAAGATACAATTTCAATACAAGATAAACACGCACACATATGATGCCGATGGGAATATGCGTAGCAATGCAGGTGAAAAGTGCATAACAATGCAAGTGAAAAGTGCATAACAATGCAACTGAATGTGCGCATAACAATGCGAGTAGGATGTGTGTGACAACGCAAATGAAGAGGGTGCATAACAATGCAATCGAAGCACGCATTACAATGCACGCAAAATGTGCGTGACAACGCAAGTGGTGTGCATAACAATGCGAGAGAAATGTGCGTAACAACGCAAGTAGAGTGTGCACAACAATGCAAGAAAAATGTGTGCGACAACGCAAGTGGAGAGGGTACATAACAATGCAACCAAAGCGCGCATAACAATGCAAGCAAAATGTGCGTGACAACACAGGTAAAGTGTGCGTAACAATGCAAATAACATGTGCGACGACATAAGTAAAGTGTGCATGGCAATGCAAGTAACGTGCGTGACAACGCAAGTGAAGTGTGCATAACAATGCAAGTAACGTGCGTGACAACGCAAGTAAAGGTGTGTATAACAATGTAACAAGTGTGCGTGACAACGCAAGTGAAGTGTGCATAACAATGCAAGTAGAATGGTGCATAACAATTCGGGTGGAACGTGCGAAACAATGCAACAAGAAGAAATGTATGCTCCATGCAACATTAAGATGCGCATTTCATGCCCGGGTGAAAAGTGCACATTCTATGCAAGCAAGGTTAAAACGTGCTCCATGCAATGTTCATACTCTATGCAAAAGATCAACGACGTACATCCAAGGTAACGTGTATATTCTGTGCGACAACAAGAATAAGTATAGTACAAGATGCATTTATGCAATATGTGTGATGACATGATACATGTTACAAGCAATGTAGAGCATGATGTTTATGGAATGCAATAAACAAACAAAGCAGCACTTCAGAAAGCACCTCATGGGGTGAGTGGCGATGAACTGCTCTACTCTGATACGGGGAATCTCCCCTTGTGTTCCTCAAACTCTTACCTTCAACTCACAGTACAAAAGTTCTGAAATGCTGACAAGGGACAACCTCTACATGTAGAAGCCACGGATGCCACTTTTCTTCCTAATCATATTTGCAACTTTCCCTCATTGCAAACATAGCCGAGATAACTCTGACGGGGAATGGTACTCAGAGAGAGCATTTCTGATTACCATTCTGTCTTTGAAGCAGGCTCGATCTTGCGCTTGAGATAGAGGCACACTCATACTTCGGAGCATTAACAAGACCTAAGGAGGTACCTCCAGAATACAATCTCGGAATTTTCTAGAGATAAAACACACTCAGATGCTCCCAATTTTCCCTCTTTTCTTTTGCTTTGTAGCCTGGAACCTATACAGCTTCAGATAGGTCCTGGTTTTACTATTCCCATATGACCTGGGCTGAACCCTGCAGTTTATGAAAGAACAAATTCTGTTTTACACAAATGTGGAGAATGGCACAACATTCTGAGCACAAGATGATTTATTTTTGAAATTGAAATGAGAAGAGGGTTCTCAACCGAGTATTGAGCCTACAACTGACCACAGTCAAAATGACTCAACAAAGAAAAAGAAAAGGTAAACAACCTAAACACATCGAGTAACACTCGAAATGACTCAAAACAAGAATCGAAACAAACAAAACAACAAACACGACACTCAGACGTGTTCCAAAGGTGAGAGACCTTTCAGTTCGTGAGGAGACAATTTCTTCGGGTATTGTTTCCCACCCTTTGCTCATTTTTGATTCTCACATCCCTTGACCCTCAGGCTCTGTTTTTTTGAAAAAGCCCTTTTCTCACTTTTTCTCTCAGTGCACATCTCTCTATTCTTCAATCTCTCATTTTTTTTTATCCCTCCCCAGGATGGTCGGTGGATAAAAAAGATGTTGTGGGCTCTTGCCCCTAGCATCTTTCTAGATTCTCATTCTTCTGCGCAGAGCTAGTGAATTTTCCCATAGAGGAGTTGCGACAAGATGTGCGGTAGATCCATAGCTGACAGCGGTTGGCGACGCCTTTGGCCAGTATGGATATGATCATACCTATCCAGATGAGGGAGTGGAATATGCTGATCCATTCCATTTCGTGCTTCGCACTTGGCTTGATGCCTCGCTGCTTGGAGGATGTTGAGAACTTTCAGCCCTTTGTTGTTGGCTTCAGTGGTGCCCTTTTCTGGCAAGTAGAGTGCCTTCTAGCAAATTGAGTGCCCTCTGGTAAGTACGTTAACAATGGGGAAAAGACAGAACACCTGACTCAACTGTGCCCCTAGTTCATCATTTTGACCATTTTTTTTGTTTCGGTTTTCTACTAAAACAATTTTAACCAGTATGAGAGGTAGATTAACACACTTGTTCGATTTTCTGATTTGAAATCATTCAAGTCAGGCTATGAGCACTGAAAATTTTCCTTTTTTGGGTCCAAGAAATGGTCCAGTTTTGGAAAAATGGAGCAAATTTTTGAGAAAATTAGTCAACTTTAGTAAAAATTCTCAAAAACTGCTTTTGCAAATGGCCATTGCTCAACGAGCACAGAACCTACTCTTGAGATGCACAACCTCGGATCCATAACAATGGAAAATTGCCCCTAGTCTGAACGGCATTACATGGCAACAGAAAATTGCCCCTTGTTTGAATATCACCGCAGCACACTATATGGCAACGGAAAGTTGCCCCATGTTTGGATAGCGCTGCAGCACACTATAAACAGTTCTCATAATGATGATCACAACCGAACTCTCGGATACAGGGAAGACAAAGATGATCAAAACCATTACATGGACACAGTCGATTTTGAAGTGTTTACGGTTGGACTTCAGAATAAAGTTGCCTACGTATCCCAAACATGGGAATCAAGCCTTATGTAGTTCCAGTTAAGGTACATTCAGGTATTTAACCTCTCCTTTTGCGCTCTAACTTTTGCCCAGGCCGTCCATCCGGGTTTTCAACCTTGCGAGCTATGTTCTTCTTTTATTTTCAATTCTTTTCATTTCTCTTTATTTTTTTTTTCATTCTTTCTTTCTTCATCTTTTCTTCATTCTTTGCAGCTTTCTTTTTCGTTCTTTTTCTTCTTTTTCTTGCTCTAACTTTTGCCTGGGTCGCCCTTTCAGGTTTTCGGCCCAGCGAGCCTCTCAAGGGTAAAAGTGTAGCATTGTCCATGCCAAATGGTTTTAGGATCTTGAGGCCATCTGTATCCAAAAGAATGACTACTATTCGCTGATGATGTAGAAGTCCATCCAATGGGGGTTGAATTTGCCCCTAGTGTTGTGGATAGAAACTCAGTTGTCCTTCAGCAATACTTTCTTCTTTCCTCCCTTCTGGGATTTGGCATTCTTGCCGATCTTCGCTAGCTTGAGAAACATCCCAATTTTTTACTCTTCGAGTGCGTTTGACATTTTTGCTGCTAGTTCGAGGGGTGTTTTCTGATCTAGCTTTGCAAGTTTCTTTTGATAACATCTTATCTACTTGATCTGACTTTCTGGCCTCTTGTTCGAGGGCTGCTTCTGATTCGGCCACACAGACCTTATATTGTGGTTGACCGTTGAACATTCTGAATCTAAGTTCAAGGTTTGAAAGCAAAAGGGGGTCGAGCCTCGAGGCTGAGAGTGATCCTAGGTTGCACAATCTCAAGAGCAATTCCACACAGGTCTTCGCAAGACCGCGCAAAACATTTTTTGAAATCTTTTAAGAAAGCGACAAATCGCTCGCACTCAAGACAGTGTAGAACCAATCTAGATCAAGCCAGGATCCTTCTCAGTACTCACATTAACAAACATGATCTCATTCATTAAGGGCTTAGCACGCCTCTCTTTCTCTCAATTGATCACATTTTTGCAAATCCCGAGGAATTCCTTTCTTTTTGTTTTCACCACAATGTTGAAAAAGTTTTAAAAAACTTAGGTCAATGCAATAATTTTCAAGGCACGGAAAAGAGATAGTTTTTTTTTTTGTGAAATACTGCCATCTGATTCAGAACTTCTGGCACAACTAGCACAAGGCAGAAGCAAACACAAGAGTGTGAAAATCACTGCTGTTTCATTCAAATCTGTTCGCACAACTGGCTCCAAGGCAGAAACAGACTAAAAACGAAACGAAAAGACAAACACAAAACAAGTAAGTGATGTCCAAGGTAACACCCCCGAAATCACCCAACTCTAACAAAACAGGACTGACTCGATACAACAAGACAGACCCGACTGACTCAGTACAAAAAGACTGACTTTACATAACATAACAAGACTGACCAATACCCAAGGCAGGAAGTAGAATAAGCAGCATTCGTAAATGCTCAAAAAAGCGCGTGCTATCCACCACGTCTGGAGTAAATCAAGCTCCATCTGCAGGTGGTTCATTCCCTGATCACATGGTCACATTATCCCCCACAAGTTCACTGATCAAGTGCTGATAGACTTTGCAAGACTAGTGTGGCGATGACCTTGCTGTCGATCAGATCTTGTATTTCATGGCGAAGATGAAAGCACAGGCCAGTGTCATGGCCAGCTCACTAATAGAAGGCATAGTAGCCAGCTGGGTTATGAGAGGGAGGAAGCTTTTCTGGTAAGGGTCGCGGCTCTACGGGCTTCAAGTGCCCTTTCTTGATAAAAACGCCCAAAGCTTTGGACAAAGGCATGTAAAGTGGGGTAAAATCCCTTTGGCCCCGAGGTGGGTATTTGGTTGTTTGCAAGCTAGTTCTGGATGCACCAGTGAATGGGGTGGCTATTTTTTTTGTGGTGGTGGTGACCATGGCCACGTCTAAAGTTCTAGCAGCTGCGTCACCACTGGTGGTCACATTCGAACTGCGTGTAAACGCCCTCCTGGGCTGCTCCTTCTCTTGGTTAATAAGGCCCAGCTTCCTAGCGTCCTCGATCTATACCCCAATCTCGTGTAGGTCCGCAAAGGTGGGAAGGGGTAAGACGATCATCTTTTGCATCAACTTGGGCTGGAGGTTGCGCACAACCATCCGTATATGATCCTTGTCGGAACGCCTTGTAGTCACCATCGAGGCCTTTGCTCTCCATCTCGTTACAAACTCTGAAAAACCCTCCTTTGGCTCTTGGCGGGTGACTTCAAGATCACGAGTTGTGACCTTAATCAGTGTGTTATAGGAGTATTGAGCAATGAAGGCCTCAACCATCCCTTCCTAGTTCTGTTTGACAGAGTTCTCCAATTTCGCATACCAGATTGCGGCTATCCCAGACATGGTTCGGCCAAATAGTGACAGCTTCTGGGCGGTGGTCAAGCCCATTGGCCTCAGGATATCAGAAAACAGGTGGAGGTGCACCATTGGGTTTCCAGAGCCATCGAAGCGGTCGATATGTGGCATCTTGAACCGGTCCGATAGAGTCATGGCCGAATCGGTGTATCCATCCTCTATGTCTGGAATGGATTTCACGCCTTGAGCCTTCTTCAACAGCTTTTCGAGCTTGCTCACTTTTAACGCAGTTGGACCCACTTTGAACACGAAAGGGGCCTCAATTGGGTAGGCCCATGCTTTGGAAGTCTGAGGTAGAGTAGGGTCCACTGGGACATTTGTATTCTCCTGGGCATTAGCGGTAGGGGCAGGAGCCCTTGGTGTAGGAGTTTCTACTGGAGGTGGGTAGGATGCAGAAGCTGTTCCCTATTGTGTTTGTAGCTGTTACTGTTGAAGCCTGGCGATGAGTTTGGCCTGCTGGGCCACGACCTCTGTCTGGCATGCAGCATCCCGCTGCATGGCCTACGTGGTCTCTTGGAGTTTACGCATCATGTCCTCCATATTAACTGAAAACTACTGATCTAACTGAACAGTTGTGTATCCTCTTTCTGAGGTGGAAGTAGATATCTCAGCCCAACTGCACACAGGCGAGGTGGATAATGACCGCTGAACTGGGGACTGTTGAACGGGTGATCTGTGCGTGATTAGCCTTTTTACCCTGTCTCTGGCGAAGGAACACTGATTGCCCTTGAACTGAATCTCTGACCTGACAAAGTCTATCAACACAAGTCCAATGTACCCGGGGGGATGTCGGAGCCTTCTAAAGCTATGGTCCCAAGACTACCTAGCAAAAGAGAAAACAGACAGCATCTCAGCCTGATTTCACCAAAACAGATACAAGAAAAAGCTGAATGGTTACACTCTCTACTGAGTTCTGCTCAAAATTCTGCCTGTAAACTGATATCCTTAGGTAAAACTGATTCCCTCAGGAAAAACTAATTTCCCCAAACACCAATGCCCTCAAGCCTGATACCTAGACTTGTAAACTGATACATGCATTTCTGTAAAGGCACACTCTAAAAGCGCATAGCAAGCAAATGAGAGCAAGAACACCCCTATGTTGGGGCAGCGTTTCCCAGTCCTATTTTGTCAGGAGCCAGGGTTTCACTACGCACACTGCGGTTTCAAACAACCTATAATCGGGTAAGCAACCTGTCCTAGCTTGGAATAGTCACTATGGATTCCGATATGCACTGGGCCAAATGGTCAAAAAGGGTGCCTTGGTAAAAACCAAGTTTTGTGTTCTCGTCGTGGCAGAGCCCGTAACTGGTCAGCCTTATGGCACGCTTCTCAAAACAAGTCTCCTGCAAACCGTTCAGGAATAGCATACGGTAAACACGGTGTCCTAGGCACACCAATGCAAATGGAATGCAAAGAAGCACATAAGTGTAGTCAAAACAAGACATCATGAGTTCGAGTCAAGTTCTCTAAGTCCCCAGCGGAGTCACCAAAAACTGTAGACGCGCTTCCGGGAACTCCCTGATATCTGCGCGCCTGCGAGGGCGGCGCAAATCTCGTCTTGTTCTCTGAGCTACTACAGTTTGGACTCAAATGTCACAGTTTTGAATCTAATCTCACAATGTGCGAAGTGAGATCGATAAATCACCAAAGAGACCAAATCCGGCAAATCATTTTGGAAAACTGATTTTTAATAAAGAAGTGTCAAACATGGACTGCTTTGCCAGATACAGAGTCGCCACCTAAATATTTTATTTTGGGGGAATTTAGGAAACCCTGACTCGTACCTAAGGCCACGTGTCTGTCATCACCAAAGTTTCCTCGGCTCGGGAACTTAGGTACGATTGGGAAAGGTCATCTAATGAGCACCCCCGCTCGCCCGATCAAAGATTGGCCTGTACTAAGCATGATATCTTGTTTTTGAAAACACATGTGTTCTTATTCCGGTTAATTAGCTAATCTTACTATGTGATGCGCACAGCAAACAAGTACAGACTGGATCGCCTAATTTGGAACCAAGCATCGCATATCCGTTTGTTTGGAAAATGGTTTGAAGTTTGCTACTCGCGAGTAGGCTAAAATGCGGATTTCAATGAATTGTTCCAATTCAGGTAATCCAACTTTCACCCACCGGCATTCAGGCAGTTATATCAAATAAGTAGTAAGCCTCATGGCAAGCATACTTTCATAGCAACATTAACACACGTGCAGTATGCTAAAGCGTAAACACTCACAGTGTACTCCGAGCCAAAACAAAGAACTAGTTAGAAATCATGCATGATCCTAGTTCACGTTAAGATGGCTAATGCAACACATGCGAAAATGCAACTAAAATAGGCTCGGCTATTCTAGAATGGCATATGAAATGCAACTTTGAAACATGTATTCAAATAGGGATTGAAATACAATGCAGTTAGTATGATGCGCCGAGCCCGGTGCATGCAAAATAGATGAATGGATGCACGCATGCAAGCATAAGATATGCTAATTGAAACATGCCCTAAAACTAACCATCATAAGCGGTTAAGTAAAAGGAAGAAAGAAATGGGGATTGGAAGACATGCATCACACACACGCACGCTTATTACAACAATTGGCTCTCTCGAGGGAGATACCAAATAAGAAGCTAACTAGCTAATCTAAGCTAATTAAACTAATTATTACTAAACAAACTAATTAACTAATCCTAGTTAACTAATTATTACAAAACGAATTTAAATAGCTAAACGCATTAACTAATTAAAGGGTACAAACCAAAGCAAAAAGCTAGCTATCTAAGCATGGAAGCTAAGGAAAGCAATAAAAGCAGGAGGTTCTCGAAGGGAGAAGACTAGATGCATGCTCGGTCGCCTCGTTCGGAAATCTAATGCGATTCCCCGATTTGCCTCTGTTTTCATTTGTTCTCAAAAACTTGCACCAAGCTCCAGAAAGCTGAAACTCTACCTAGGGAAACCTGTGGGAGGGTGGCCAACCACTTTTGGTCTCTCCATACACCTGCCGACCAATTTTGGTTATTGAAAAACCAGAAAAGTGGTCGACCAGCTAGTTTTTCTAGCTGGCCGGCCAATTTACTGTAACAGAGAGCAAGAAAGGGCATGGCAATGTATTTGCAAGATATGTGTGCACAACCACCCTCCCAATCATGTCATGAACTCAAGGGAGTGTGGTTCTCGACCCTCGGGCCACCAATCGCGCATTTCAACGCATGATGGCCGAGAGGCAAAGTTGCACAATTCAATGAAAAATGAATGCACAAGTAAACACATAAAGCCTAGAACTCTATCATGTATGATCAAGCAAGAGCGTCGGCGACCGAGAATTGAGGCATGTTTCATCACTTGAAGTATGAAACGTCCCACATTTCTCGTGTTTGGATTAACACCTATTCCAAACACAATGCAACACATAACATGGCATGCTCAAGGCAATGTAAAGCAACCTTAGCACTCAAACATGGGAGGGACAAGCATGCAGACATGCGATTAATCATACCAGCATACACAATGCGAATGAACTATATGGCATACACAATGCTAAATGCTAAGAACTAGATGGCATACTCAATGCGAGTCAATCATAAGGTTCTAAACACCATGTAATGCATGCATGCACAATGCAATGCAACAAGGGCAACAATATGCAATTCACCAAACATGCAACAACATGTAAACCATATACTCAATGGACTTAAAGCGAAATGGACAGACCTCAGTCAATAGTGGTCATAATGCTGGAATGAAGGCACCGAAAACACATACAAGCATGCATGCCAATTGGCTCATCAACTAAGGCACTGAAATTAGACAAGAAATGATGCCAAATCACTTAATCAACACAAGCAAGGCATGCAAAGGTCCTTAAAGCTTAAGACAAGCAAAGAGGACTACGAAGGGGGCATGCAATACATGGCACAAAGGCATTAAAAAACCATGGACAGAGCTGAAATGGGTCAAGACAAAGACCATAACATGCTAAGATGGAGGCCCAAATACCTAGGTAAGATGGCATACATGCTAGGCCACAAACTAGGCACCAATGCACAACACTTAGAAGCATTCAAAGCATGAAAGAAGTGGGAACATGGAAATGCTAAATACTCTGAAATAACATGTTAAGTGACGCCAAATCATGTACACAACACAAATGAAGCATGCAATGGTGCTCAAAGCTTGAGGCAAGCAAGAGCATTTGTACTACAAGTATACAAAACATGAAGCATGTGACCAAGGCAACCCAAAATAGTCCTAGAACATGTCAGAATGAGTCTAAAACATGTATGGAAGGATGCCAAAACATGCTAGCATGGTGAGCATGAGGCATGGTGCATACAAGCCAAATAAGGTGGATTACACTACACCTATTAAGACCAAGCATGGGATGACTCGACCAATAAAAATCAGAGTTATATCATGGCAAAATAACCCCAAATAAACACAGAAATGATGGCTCGCAAGCTATGGCATGAAGTCATACGCAATGGTTCATGTTAAGGCATAAAGGGGGCAAACCATCCAACGCATTGAATGAATGACAAATGTGTGTGTATGACCATGAAACATGGACTGAAATCACATTATAAATGATGACAAATCATTAAAATAGTCCAAGTAATGCATGGTAGAGGACTTGACACACAATGCTAACAAGCTAGAGAGCACTATAGCTATACAAAGCAAGTCATGCATGGCCAAAGCAACCAAAATCAGAGCTAGAGCACGCTAAAACATGGACAAAATCTTCTTAGAGTTAAGCCAAAAGCATGCAAGAATGACATGTTAAAGCATGGCACATGTTAGGCTAAATCATGGAATTGCACTACAAGTGCATGGAGCATGTAAGGGGCCAACCAAACCAAGCCAAAACATATCTAAGGCATGTTAAAACAACACCAAAAACCTACTGAGATGGACCCAAAACATGCTAGAAAGACATGCTACCTCATAAGGCATACAAGGCAAATTTGCAAAATTTACACTACAAGTGTATTAAGTATGCAAAGGGGTGATCAAACCAACCTAAAACAGAGGTATGACAGGTCCTAGAATTCACAAAAAAAGTGTGGAAATAAAGCCACAAATAAGTAAAAATACGAGCTCATTTGGTTGGCCATCAACACAAGTAAACAAGAAAAAATGAGGGGGGACAACCCCCACCCATTTTGGCCCTCAAAACAAGTTTTCTACCACTAAAATTCCTCTGGAATTCAGTGGTTTTAAGGCCAAAAAGAAGTTGTTTGAAAATCTTGGAAGTCAGCTCAAAAGGCCTTACAGGCCAAGCAGTAAAAGGAAGGAAACACCCCCTAGCCAAACAAGGCCTAAACCATCACTTTTAGGACTGGAAAATAGAGTTTTCTTCAATTCAAAACCAAGCCAAAAACAGTTTGTAAGGTTGAAAAAACAAGCATGCAAAGCAAAGGTTTAAAGGGACAAGTGTTTACCCTTGAAGCACCTTGAAGGACAACAGCAAAATCTGAGCCAAAATCAGCCTTTTGGAGCTCCAAATGATCCTCAAAGAACCTCAGCCCAAAGGTGTTTAAGATTGGTTATGGGTGCCTAGGCAAAGGAGAGGTATATCTTCAAGTATATCTCTTGCATGCACACAAGGTCAAGAGGGAGGGCCAACTAGAGAGAAAAGAGCAGCAGCCACACAGCAACAGCCACTCAGCATCAGCTTCTAATCTAGCAAAGGTGTGGGCATATTGGGGCAGTGGATATTTGCATATTGCTCCTAAGTGTAGAGAGATGGGGATGGAGAAGGAAAAGGAAATAAATTAATCAAAATTCAAGAGAGTATGTGTGTTCTGTGGGAGTAGCCCAGGAAAGAAGAGCAGCTATAAGGGTGCTGCTATTGAGCTTGGTACATAATTGGTATGTACATACTTGCCACTAACTAACCAAACATTGTTCTTCTCTGCTCTCTATTTATCCTCTATTTTGGGCTCTACTTTTGCTCTGTTCTGTTATGTTATGTTCTTTTCCTACAACATAATTTTTTTTTCTTTGTTTTGTACTCTCTATCAACATAATTGTGGCAAGTTAGCTTCTCTTCAACATAACTCAGTTTTTGCTCTGTTTTGTACTTTTTATCAACATAATTTTGGCAAGTTAGCTTCTCTTCAAAATTGGTTCACACATGAAGCTTCTTAGCTTGCTATTTATTGAATCAAAATTTGTTCTAGAAGTTCATGCCATTTGAAACCTTGTCTAACTTTTATATTATTGGAAATTCACTTTCATATATCTTAAATTTTTAGTTTTTTGAAAATTCCATCTCTACATACAGGTGACAATTCAAATATTTGTCCATCTTAGATATGTACATACAGATAAGAATGTATTTGTGAGGTGTATTTGCTAGTACTCTCTCTCTCTCTAAGCTATTGACATGGATAAATTTTTGAGTAAATGATATAATGGATAATTGGGTGAGTGTGATATGATTTTTTGTTGAAGGTTTCAAGAAACATAGATCTTGTTTATGGAGAAAGAAGCAGTGGTCTAATGGGCTTAGTTTCCCAAGCTGACAGAATATACCTAGGGATGATATTTTATCAATGTATATGTGGGTGTGCTTTTAGTTACCGCCAACCAAGCATGGAGCATCAAAACCTTTTTTTTTTTTTTGGGTATGGTAATATGTATGTATGAACAAAACAAAACTTACAAGAGTTCAACTAGAGTATACCCCAGCACTTTTTATAGCAAAAAAAAAAAGTAATCAAATCCTATGAAACAAACTACTAGAAAAATTTTGCAACATAACAGAAGCAACATATAGTAAGAGGTGGAATTCTAAAATGTAGTTCAAGAAATACCATAGGAAACATGAGGCTGTCAATTTTGTATATCGAACAAGATTGAAAATGTTATTCAGGTAGTCAACCAATGATTCATTGAAAGATAGCAATATATGCAAAAAAACCATAGAATGAGGCATGTCTCCTTTCTCCGTACAAATACAACTATGTCACAACCAAGCAAAGTTAGACACCAGACAAGGAAAACACAAAACATCAAACACAAGCTCCTTAAAACTGGGGAAAAAACAAACTAATGGGCATTATTATTGGGAAAATTAGCAAAGCCAGAACCACTTAAGCAAATTCTCTCATTCAGCTATTGCTTCAAGATTTTATTAGAGATAATCTAAGCTAGGCACAATGTCGATTAAACAAAGATATATATATATATATATATTATTTTCCTTCATCTTTTCCATTTTTATGTATTGGTAATTCAAGTTCTGATTTCAATCCTCTTAAAACACTCTTTTTTTTATTTAACAATTTTTGCTTCTCATCCAGTATTTTACGCAGCAGTACAATTTCATTGTGCTTTGAGAAACCTGCCTAGCAGTAGATCGATTAGCAATTTCACTTGCTAATAGAAGCAGTAGTGCTTGCTCAAGAATATCAAAATTTTGAATTAGTAAGGCTTTTTTTAGAATTGTTTGAAAATTATCAAAACTTAAATCCAACTAAACAAAGCTTGTCCCCAACTATTCAGACAACTACATGAAAATATACAAAACGTAAGATTCAAAAATAAAATAAAATAAAATAAAATAAAAAATAAAAAAATTGGTAACTGCAAGATGGTTATGAATGTAGCATGTATTCAAATACATTATTGTGAAGCAATATGCTTCCTTGCAATATTAACTTGTTGTGTTGACTAGGGGGAAAAAATTACAATGATGATATGACATGATTATGGATACATGATATATTACTCAATAATTATTATAGAAGTATAATAACAGATCTCACTATATGTAAATGTGACAGGTACACATTATATTAAAATAGAGAATTTCATTTTAATAGTGAAATTCAAGATCTTACTGACACTAGATTGGGGGGCTGCCTCCTTCAGTGCCTCTATATTGACATCAAGTGGTTGTGAGTGTTGGGTCTCCACATTGTCATGTAAATTCCCATTCGGAACAAAAATTACCTCATGCGAAGGTTGAAGAGACGATCACGCCAATCGTTTTGGTGGCATTGGTAAGCCTTGAAAAAAATAATACAAAAGCATAAACAATAAATACATGAAAATGGATAAGAAAAGATATGTATATTGAAATATAAAGATGGTATTAACAAAGCATCATTAAAGAATATATAGCTACGAGACAAAATAACAAAAAATAGATATCATGCATAATCTATATCAGGATCCATATCATCATCAAGTATGTCAAGTTCTTCACCTTCTTCATCATCTTTACCATCTCTCATTGTTTTAATCGAAATAACCTCAGCTTCAATATCATCCTTATGAAATCAAATAATATCTTCAATGTTGATCGGGACAACTGAGTTAATGTTTTCTTGTTAGAATGCATCATGAAATTCTGGTTGATCCAATGGTTCTCCATCTCCAACCTTTAGTACATCAAACACACCCCTATGTTGAACCTATTGCATGACTTGCAAAGGTTGCCTCATTTGGTGTCATTCAGGTAGACCACTTGTTTAGCTTGACTAGGCAAGATAAAAGGGTCAGATTGACACCATCAGCTTGTGACATCGATGCTTGTGCAATATGTGTCAGCTCATATTGTGCTTACCAATGTTGTACCATTTACATTGAAACAAAATAACTTTATTTTGACACATGTACTCAAATTCCCAAATATTGCACAAGTGACCATAGAATTCGTTCATCTCTCCCTTGTAGTCCCTTTCGGTAAGCACACCACTATTTTGACTCTTACGATGATTATCTAATTCTTTGGTATGGAATCTTACACCATTGATTATACAACCCAAGTACTCTTTCACTAGCAAATTGGGACCATTCGCTAATGACCATAATTCTTCGATTGCTTCTGGTGCCTCATTAACTCTCAATCTATTTATCTACATCCACATGCAATGTGCAACACTTGAATTATGTTAGTAATGTTTCAATTTTTAACATGTTTAATAGTGTTTGGGTAATTGTCAAAATTAAAAATGACTTACATATTCTTTGAACTACTTTGGAAATTCCTTCTATTGTATCTGAGTTATATCTTGTCTAGTGGAAATTTGCAACAAATTCTTGTGTTCCCTAATCAAATAGTTTTGGTTAATAAGTGAAATACTACTATTATTAATGACTAACAACATGAAAAATGTTAAAACATATATAATTATAAGAAACATGTACTGAAGATACTTCTCTATCTCAGGGCTATTACACAACAAGAACCAATGGGCAATGTCACGAAGTTCCTATGACATCTCAACATGCTTTCTGATTTGGCCAATAGGATAGCCAATTTCTGTGAATATTGTCAAACCTTGATGATAGACTCCATAATCTTCATTTCATACATATTGATTATGCACGATTTCAATCCCTTCAAGATACATTGAGCAAAAAGTAATGCACTCATTGACAATGTAAGCCTCTGCAATAGAACCTGCTAGTTGAGCTCGGTTGGTGACAAACTTTTTTAAAGCTCCAGGAAACCTTGAAGAGATAACCAATTAGGAGTAAGGTTAGCTATACAACATAATCTATGCCTTTCATTTCAAAGTACAATTTTAGAAATTACCTTTCAATCGGGTACATCCGCCGGTATTGTAGAGGTCCTCCGAGAATAATCTCACGTGGCAAGTGAATGGCCAAATGAACCATTACATTGAATAAGGCTGGAGAAAAGATCTTTTCAAACTTACATAGTATGAGTACTATGTGTTCCTCTAATTTCTCCATTTCACTTCGTTTTAGTGTCCTTGAGCATAAATCTTGGAAGAAGCTACCTAACTCAAAAAGTGTCGTACTGATCACTTTATCCACATAACCACGCATCCCAATCGGGAGAATCCATTGTACAAGTACATGGCAGCCGTGGCTTTTCAATCATGTTAAGCTACCATTTTTTGCATTTATTGATCTCAAAATGTTTGCCACGTACTCATCTTGATACTTGACTAATTTCAAGAATTCAAATAAACCCTCTCTCACTTTACGGGTCAGTGGGAAGCTGGCTCGAGGCTTGACATATGATCTATCAGGATTTTTTGTCAGCCACAATTCTTTCCTTATACTCATATCTTGCAATTCCATTCATGCCTTATCTGTATACTTGTTCTTCCTATCAATTCCCATCATAGTTCCAAAAACATTTTCACTAAAGTTCTTCTCGACATGCATGAAATCAATGTTGCGTCGAAGCCTCCTTTTTTTCTAGTACGGTAGCTCATACAAGATGCTTACTGTAGACGCACCCGCGTGGGGCCCTCATGCTACAGTTCGGACTCAATTTGTGTCGCGGTTCGTAATCTGAACCAAAGAGTCCAAATCTGGCAAATCGTTTTGAGAAACAAATTTTTGAGAAGAAGTGCCAAACGTGGATTGCTTTGCCAGATACAGAGTCGCCACCTAAATATTTTAAAATGGGAGAATTTAGGAAACCCTGACTCGGTGCCAAAGGCCACGTGGTGCCAAAGGCCACGTGTCCGTCATTGCCAAAGTTGCCTCGGCTCGGGAGCTTGGGTACGATTGGGGAAGGTCAGCTATGAGCACCCCCTGTCGCCCGATCCGTAGATCGGCCTCTACTAACCGTGATGTCCGTTTTTGAAAACGTTATGTGTTCTTATCCCATTTATTAACCTAGCATTACTATGTTATGCGCACAACAAACAAGTATAGACCAAATCTCCTAAATTGGAAGAAAACATTTCATGCTTGTTTTAAAAATGGTTTGCTACTCGCAAGTAGGCTAAAATGCAGGTTTTGCCACCATCGAGTGGGCTTTAGAAAAGATGGTTTTGCCGCTATCTAGTGGTCTTAAAACTCACGGTTTTAATGCGTTATCCCAATTTAGGTAATTCAACCTCCATCCACTGGCATTCAAGCAGTTATATCACATAAGCAGCTAGACTCATGGTAATCATACTGTCATGGCAACACTCACACGCATGCAAGGATGCTAAAGCAAAAGAACTTACAGAGTACTCCAAGCCAAGACAGGAACTAGTTAGTAATCACATGCATGATCCTAGTTCATATTTGAAATGGCTAATGCAACACATGCAAAGATGCAATCCAAACAGGCTCGGCTATCCTAAACATGGCATGTGAAATGCTGCAATTAACACATATTCAACTTGGAATTGAAATGCGAGTGCAGTTAGCGTGATGTACCGAGCCTGGTGCATGTAAGACAAATGTATGGATGCACGCATGCATAGCATAAGGTATGCTAATTTAAATATGCCCTAGTCTACCATCATAAGCGGATAAATAAAAGGGAAGAAAGACGTGGGGTTGGAAGACATACACACACTCACGCACACTTATTACACAATTGCCCCTCACTCGGAGGGTCCAAATAAATATTACAGTCCGAATAATAAACCATAAAATTATTACAGAATTTCTAATTAATTAACAGAATGAATGCAAAAAGGAAGAAAGGTGGTCACAGCCCCCGCCGCGGGATGCGCGAGTAATGCATGCTCGAACCTGTCTCGCCCGGAAAGTCCGTACCATACCACTGCTGCCTCTGTTTTCACTGCCTTGCTTCTCTGAAAAATGCCAAAGTTCTAGGACAGGTTCCTTGCATATTGTAGAATACCATCGACTGAAGGAAATTCCCACCGGCAATGTATAATTTCCATCGGCTGCTGATGGAGTTATCGGCCATTCACCAATGGCTGGTCGGCACTGAATTCTGCCGGTCGGCAGAAACTTCCTGCAAAAGACAGTTTTGACAGAAACAGAGGACAGACAGTATATGGCATGGGATTTCAGGCACATGTGAGCATGGTCATATTCCCCATCATGTATTGAACTCAGGGAAGCATGGCCCTCGATCCTCGAGCCATCAATTGTGCATGATAGCCTAAGAGATCAAGCTTGCCATTTGATGTAAAAATGCATGTAACACACAAATGAGGACCGAGACCCTATCATGTCGAAGTCAAAGGCCCCGGTGACCGAGAGTTAAGATGCGTTACATCACTTATAGTATGAATGCTCCTTAACCCTCACATTTGGTTTGACACCCCAAACCAAGTAATGCAATGCATGTCATGCAAATATGACTCAAAGATGCAACATGAGATGAAGATGCAAGGCATGCCAAATTCCATGCAACTACCATGGCAAGTATGCATTGCTAGGCATGCAAGATGCAAATGCAATGCAAACATGGACGATTTAAGCAATAGGATCATCATGTTACAACACCTAATGAAGCAATCATGCAACAAACATGAGACAAGAATGCAATGGTGGCCTTAAACCATAAAGGGGCAGACCTCAATCCACCTCAAAACAGTGGCCAAAAGTGCCCAAAATGGTGGACAAACACTCATGCCAACACGCAAGCCAATGGACCTAAGGCTAAGGCACAAAAGGGGACACTTTACTTCCACCAACATGGCCATTCATGGCATGAATTAGACAAGCAAAAATAGAATCTTAGCATGCAAAAATGGACTCCAAAACCCACTAACATGGTAGCTCAAGTGGCTCCAATGTAATGCATGCACCAAAACTCATTTCTTAGGCATGAAAGGGCACATCCTCAAAGCATGAAAGAGGTCACATATGCAAACATACAAACATGATTTATGGACTGAAATATGATCCTAAATGATGCCAAATCATGAGGATGGTCTAAGCTACGCATGCTAGAGGCCAATATACTCAAGGCTTACAAGCCAAAACACAAAGAGAGGACACCAAACAAGGCAAGCATGACTGAAACAGATGGCCAACAGGCCTTAAACATGGTAAAATAATGCCAACACCTTCATGAAATTAGGCTAACGCATGCAAGAATTATGACCTAAACACAAGATGCATTTCTAGGCCAAATAGAAGAATGTAAAGCAAGTATGTTAAGCATGCAAAAGGGCACAAATCCGACCAACAACAGAGATAACATGTGACCTAGAAACACCAGAAAAACTCTGAAATAGGGCGAAAATCAATCAAGCATGCATGTTGCCCTTTAAGTCAAAAGGCAAGGAAATGAGGCAATGAAGGGAGAGGGGTGTCCCTCTCCTATACGAAACTTCAAACCACCTTCCTCACCACTAAAAATCCACTGGTTTTCAGTGGTGAGAAGACCAAGACACTCAAGCAAACAAAGCCTCACAAAGGAAGCACCAAAAAGGCCAAATAAGGCCTAAGAGGGTGAGTTTGAACTCAAACCACAAAACACTCTTAATGAAAGTTCTTAAGCATGAAAATATAAGCTTTTTTTATGTTATGCAAAAAACCTAAATCAGCAAGCAAGATAGGTAAAAAACTAGTGCAAGTTTGGGGAAACTAAAGCAAAGTGATTACCCTTGAAGAACCTTTGAAGAACAGTTGGTCCAGCCCTCTTCTTTTGATCAAAATCAGTCCAAAAACTCAAGAATCAACCCTCAAAATGACTCAATCTCGGAGCAAGGTGTAATGGTGTGTGTATTAGTGCAAAAGTAAGGTAAAAGTAAACTTTTAGGCCACAAAACACACACAAGGGAGGAGAGATAGGGAAATATAGAGAGAGGGTGTGTATGTATATGTATAAGCTCTGGTTTTACTTCCAAAATTTCTAACCTAGAACAAGGAGAAGACCTCTCCTCTTATAGAAGTCCCCCTTGCAAAGCTTACAAAACAAGCTTGCTTAGGGGGAAATCCCTCCATACTGTAACAAGCCCGCGGGGGACCTCGCTAACAGCTCGACTCGACTTTCGCAGTCACGGTTCTAAATCTGAACCAAAGAGTCCAAAATCCGGCAAATCGTTTTAGGAAAACTGATTTTTGAAAGAAGTGTCAAACATGGACTGCTTTGCCAGATACAGAGTCGCCACCTAAATATTTTATTTTGGGAAATTTAGGAAACCCTGACTCGGTGCCAAAAGGGCACGTGTCCGTTATCACCAAAGTTGCCTCGGCTCGGGAACTTGGGTACGATTGGGGAAGGTCACTTCGTGAGCACCCCCGCTCGCCCGGTCATAGACTGGCCTCTACTAACCATGATATCAATTTTTGAAAACATTGTGAGTTCTTTATCCGGTTATTAGGCTAGGTTACTATGTGATGCTCACAGCATATAAGTATAGACCGGGTCGCCCGAATTGGAACAAAACATTTCATGTTTGTTTTTGAAAATGGTTTGCTACCCGCAGGTAGGTTTGAAACATTTTGATGATTCATTCCAATTCAGATAACCCAACCTTCACCCACAGGCATTCAGGCAGATATATCAGATAAGCACATAGCCTCATGGTAAGCATGCTATCATGGCATCCATTCACACGCATGCAAGGATGCTAAAGCATAAAGCTTACCGAGTACTCCAAGCCAAAACAGAAACTACATTAGAAATCATGCATGATCCTAAGTATACAAAAATGCTTAATGCAACACATGCAAAATGCAACTATAGTAGGCTCGGCTATTCTAAGATGGCATATGAAATGCTACAACTAACATGTATTCAATTTGGAATTGAAAGTACAATGCAGTTAGTCTGATGCGCCGAGCCCGATGCATGCAATACAGATGAAATGATGCAAACATGCTGTCATACTGTATGCTAATTGAAATATGCCATATCTAACCATCAAAAGCGGATAAATAAAAGGGAGAAAGACGTGGGTGGAAGACATACATCACACTCACCCACACTATTACAGTTGTGCCCTCACTCGGAGGGTCCGAATAAGTAATACAGTCCAAATATTACAGTCCCCAAAAAATAAAAGAAATATTACAGTCCAAAATATTACAGAATTCTAATTAATTAATGAGTTAACTAGAAAGCAAATAAACTGGCGTGCAAGCCAGGGACTGCCTTGCTTCTGGTGGATGATGCATGTCCGGACTGTCCTTTGCGCGGAAATCCACCGGAATGCCCCAATTAGCCTCTGTTTACACCTGTTATTCTTGAAAAGCGTGCCAAGTCCCGGAAAGTCGCTGATTCCTGGTTTTGCTGCAACAGAGAGCAGGAAAGGGGCATAGCAATGTATTTGCACAAATATATGCATGTCTCGATCCTCGTGCCACCAATCACGCATACCGAGGCATGATGGCCGAGGAGTCGAAATGCACAACTCAATATAGGATGAATGCACATGAAACTACAGCTAAAACCTAACTCCATCATGGATAATCCGGAGTGTCCGGTGACTGGGGAATTGAGACACATTCCGTCACTCGAGTACGAAATGTACCTCGTTTCCCGCTGCCCGGCTAACTCCTATTCTCGGACACGATGCAATATGCATGATATGCATGAAATTCAACTAAGATACAATCCTAACGTACACAATGCTATGAAATGAGATGCCTCGAAATGCGTGCACGCAGGCACGCAAACTGAGAAAATGCAGAATGCTTATGGAAATTAAATGTTCGGAGTGCGTGAACACGGGCACGCAAACTGAGGCGATGTTTATAATCTGAAGTACGTGCACGCGGGCACGCAAACCGAGGCAGTGATATGTGTCTCGAAGTACGTGCACGCGGGCACGCAAACCGAGGCAATGATATTGTATCTCGAATTACGTGCACGCGGGCACGCAAACCGAGGCGATGATAGGATGATATGAAAATGAAGTGAAAAAAGACAAATGGGCTTATACCAACATGAGAGAGCCTCAGCCACACTCACATAAGATGCGATGGCAGAAAATGACAGTGGTTTAGTGCCTCGAAATGCGGTACACACTGGCACGCAAACTGAGGCGATGAATAGAATGATATGAAAATGACATGGAAAATGACAAATGGGCTTATACCAACATGAGAAGCCTCAGCCACACTCACATCGGATGCCGATGGCAGAATGAAAGTGCCTCGAAATGCGTGCACACTGGCACGCAAACCGAGGCGTGATAGAATGATATGAAAATGAATGAAAATGACAAAAATTCTATGGGCCATTACCCCATTCCATGCAACCAGCCAATTATACCATACATGATGAGAATAAGCGGTGCAAGGTTCAATATACACATCGGATGCCAGATCGAAGTCAGTAAAATAGAACCCAGTGTTTCTCGACATGCCGTGCACACCTGGCACTACAAGGTACCATGGCCGATAACAATAGAATGGATATGCAATACCAACCCTAGAACATGAACCAATGCACAACAATATGGAGACATATTCATAATAACGGCAACATGAGAAGATTAAGCCTTCTGAGCCACAATAAAGACTCACATTAAAAACGCAATGCCAATCCATGCAGTAATGGGTCATGAAATATTGAAAACGTATTGCCTTACTGATATTATTGCACGTGTAACGACTTGGCACGCACATAACCCGATAGCCATCCTCCCGAATGGGAATTCCTCAAGTTAATGATATGAAATTTAATAGCAATCATACGCGCTAACAAAAATGGAGCATCACACCTCATACTAATTGGATATACCATAACCCAATTATGTGAGTAGTGGACCTCAGCCACTACTCAATCTCGCAAAGACCTGACCACTAGATTTGATTATTGGCAGTAGCAATTAGGTTATGAAAAATAGTGCCTTCGAACTAAAGCGCTGACGCAAACCGAACTGGCCATCGCAAACCGACATACTAAAATTTCCCCATGCTAACTGACTGCCATAAGCAGGCAATGGTTAATAATGACTAACAATAAATATTACGCATAAATTAGGACTATTGAGCATAAATCTGTAAATCAAAATCCCCATGGACTTGAAAATAAATCCTAATAAAATAGTCGCTAAAAAATTTTTTTAAATTAATTTTTTTGGCATGTATCCTAAATAATATATCACCAATATAATCTATGGAAGAATTGTCTCTTCTATGCTCTCGGTTCAATGCATCTGTTTTGATGTAATAACCAGATGGTCAGTCGCGAGACTTAAATAAGACAGTACAGACCTCGAAAAACATTGTCTTCCCTATGGTGCACTGAATACTTTGCATCACAGCAAATATCCTTAGCTGAATTGAAAGATTAAATGACTTTTGTTCTGGATATGATAGTATATGAGATCATGTATATTTTGATATTAATAGAACTCATCAGAGCTGAAAGCGTTATAATTTAGTAACGTTTTTTGTGACCAATTTCAAACTTTCACTGATAAATTATCACAACACGAGAAAAGCTTATCTACGGTTTTTTAAGAGGTTGGCAATGATCACAACTCATCGTTAATTTGACTCTCTATAATAGACTTAAGCATGAATGAATAATAGTGAAAGATGCACCGTCCTCGAATAAGAACTGCTGTCGCACCAGCTTAGCACGCAAAACGTGCCCCTTAAAGGTTAATCTAGAAGCCACAAAGAATACGAAATCCAACGCTTCCTAGTCGAAAGTAGACAATATACAAATTATGCTAGAAAGAAATATGGACTGCAAAAAAATTAGATAAGAATATGCGAAGGCACTCCAACATAAATGGACATTTCAGCACTATAAAATTGGCGGGATAAATCAGTCTAGTGTGCTAAATCCATTCTTTAAAGTGAAGCCGAAAATGAACCTATACTGAATAATGCAAAAGCAACGCTCCACGTGATAGATGCAAACAACATGCCTAGAGGCACTCCGACAATATTTCATATTGCCCTATTTAGCTTCTACTCGATAGTAACATCACTGTGCATAACATAAGTGACAGCCGCAAATACAAAAGAGCATAGAAGCTAGACAATCATAGATACCACAGTTCACAATATCCATGATCTCTATTACTCTTACCTGTGTCCATTTCTTTTATCCATCAGTCAATTTTACTGTATTATGTGAAAAGGAATCTAACAATATAATAGTTGAAATAGCGAAGTGAATAAGAGGAGAGCCCAACAAAATTGAAAAAAAAGTGAAGTTTCATGTTTTGCTAGATGAAAGGCTCTAGGCGTAGTTCGGCGTTATTCATAATTAAAACAGTGCTCAAACTGTGAACAATTAGTGTTTATTAGCCTTAGCTATCCAGGACATCTTTCTTCTATTAGCATCCCTACCTCTCTGTCGCACAGCAGGTAAATCAGAAGTTTACATCTACCCGGGCGTCTTTCTTCTATTAGCATTTGGCATTTTTACGATATAAGATCTCTTAACCACCTCCACATCCTAAGACGGAATTTAGGGAAAATTTAAAGTTATTGTGAATCAAAGTTGTCCCATTTATGTCTCTTGAGATTTGTCTGAACTATTACCATATAAAATTATTACCTGGCCACCAGTAAGCTGTTAAAAAAATCAGGAGGCAATAGAGAGTTCTTGGAATCATAGTTTTATTAGCCATCCCTACCCATCTCTGTCGCAACAGCAGAGGTAAATCAGCACCCAAAGTTATTTAAACTGCAGGATGTAGTATTAAAAAATGGCAGCCTTTTCCAGATGGTGTCAAGTGACTTAGCCCACACCTTTACAGAGGATACATATCAAACTAGCAACGAGAAATGTGAAAGCAGTGAAGATTGATCAACCTATGTTTTTGGGTGGCTAGCAAATTGGTGAGTTTTAGCATGAAAATCGATAGATCTAATCTTAGGAAAAACCATTAAAAATCTCCACCCTGATTGATTAACTTGCCATTAGCCCAACTATGCAGAGGTCATAAACCTACTGGCTCTATTCCTTTTTTCTGCTTTGACAACCTTGTGCAAGCAAGAAATGGAACCACAAACCCTTTGTGCAGACCATTGCTCTCTCTCTCTCTCTCTCTCTCTCCCCTCCCTCAAAAAATATTCTGTTTTCTGAATAAGATGATCTAACCATTGGATTTGCATATAATCAAAGCCCAATTCACTGCAACAAAAGGGAAAACCAAGGACCGAGAAAACAAAGAAAAGCTTCAAGAAAACATGTTTCAGGAATGCGTACACAGATATCATGACAAGAAGATCAATACTAGTAGCACATGGAGTCTTCTGCCACTAACTTGATGGATCATGTATTATTTCTGGATACAACCAAAGGTCAGTAACTAAAAATTTCTAGCCAATATAACTAAGCCAAGCATTAGGAAAGAAAATAAATGTATCACCAGACCAAGATACCGAAAGGAAAAAAAAAAATGGTTAGTATACCCCATTTTATTAAAGGCAAGCACCAGGCCAAGGCCTGGTCTACAACACTAAAGAACAACAATGGATTA